>JANJGN010001034.1:0-67500 GCA_026770705.1 Isurus oxyrinchus | reverse complement strand
ACTACACACTACAAACTACACACTACACACTACAAACTACAAACTACACACTACACACCCGCACACTACACACTACACACTACACACTGCACATTACACACTACACACTACACACTGCACATTACACACTACACACTACACACCAGCACACTACACACTACACACCCGCACACTATACACTACACACTACACACTACACACTGCACACTACACACTACACACTGCACACCAGCACATTACACACCAGCACTCTACACACTACATATTAAACACTACACACTGCACACCAGAACACTACACACTACACACTGCACACCAGCACACTACACACTACACACTACAAACTACAAACTACACATTACACACTACAAACTACTAACTACACACTACAAACTACACACTACAAGCTACACACTACACACTACAAACTACAAACTACACACTACAAACTACACACTACACACTACAAACTACAAACTACACATTACACACTACAAACTACTAACTACACACTACAAACTACAAACTACACACTACACACTACAAACTACAAACTACACATTACACACTACAAAATACACACTACACACTACAAACTTCAAACTACACACTACACACTACAAACTACACACTGCACACTGCAAACTACACCCTACACACTACAAACTACAAACTACACACTACACACCAGCACACTCCGCACTGCACACTAGACACTACACATTACACACTACACACTACACACTACACATTACACACTATACACTACACACTATACACTACAAACCAGCACACTACACACCAGCACACTGCACACTACACACCAGTACAATACACACACACACTACACACTACACACTACACACCAGCACACTACACACCAGCACACTACACACTACACACCAGCAACTACACACTACACACCAGCACACTGCACACTACACACCAGCACACTACACACTACACACAAGCACACTACATACTACACACCAGCAACTACACACTACACACCAGCACACTACACACCAGCACACTACACACCAGCCCACTACACACTACACACCAGCAACTACACACCAGCACACTACACACTACACACCAGCAACTACACACTACACACCAGCACACTACACACTACACAATACACACCAGCACACTACACACTACACACTACACACCAGCACACAACACACTACACATTACACACGGCACACCAGCACACTACACACAACACATTACACACTGCACACCAGCACACAACACATTACACACTGCACACCAGCACACTACACACTACATACTACACACGAGCATACCAGCTCACTACACACTACACATTACACATTACACACTACACACCAGCACACTACACACTACACACCAGCACACAACACACTACACACTACACACCAGCACACAACACACTACACACTACACACCAGCACACTATATACTACACACCATACACCAGCACACTACACACTACAAACTACACACCAGCACACTACGCACTGCACACTAAACACCAGCACACCAGCACACTACACACTACACACCAGCACACTACACACTACACGCTACACATCAGCACACAACATACTACACACTACACACTACACACCAGCACACTACACACTACACACCCGCACACTACACACTACACACTACACACTGCACATTACACACCAGCACACTACACACCAGCACACTACACACTACACACCCGCACACTATACACTACACACTACACACTACACACTGCACACTACACACTACACACTGCACACCAGCATACTACACACCAGCACTCTACACACTACATACTAAACACTACACACTGCACACCAGAACACTACACACTACACACTACACACTGCACACCAGCACACTACACACTACACGCTACACATCAGCACACAACACACTACACACTACACACTACACACCAGCACACTACACACTACACACTACACACCAGCACACTACACACTACACACCCGCACACTACACACTACACACTGCACATTACACACTACACACTACACACCAGCACACTACACACTACACACCCGCACACTATACACTACACACTACACACTACACACTGCACACTACACACTACACACTGCACACCAGCACATTACACACCAGCACTCTACACACTACATACTAAACACTACACACTGCACACCAGAACACTACACACTACACACTGCACACCAGCACACTACACACTACACACCAGCACACGTGTAGTGTGTAGTGTGTAGTGTGTAATGTGTAATGTGTAGTGTGTAGTGTGTAGTGTGTAATGTGCTGGTGTGTAGTGTGTAGTGTGTAATGTGTAGTGTGTAGTGTGCTGATGTGTAATGTGTAGTGTGCTGGTGTGTAATGTGTGGTGTGTAGTGTGTAATGTGTAGTGTGCTGATGTGTAATGTGTAGTGTGCTGGTGTGTAGTGTGCTGGTCTGTAGTGTGTAGTGTGCTGGTGTGTAGTGTGTAGTGTGCAGTGCACACTACACACTACACACTACACACCAGCACACTACACACCAGCACACTACACACTACAGACCAGCACACTACACACCAGCACACTACACACTACACACCAGCACACTACACATTACACATCAGCACACTACACACTACACATTACACATTACACACTACACACTACACATTACACACCAGCACACTACACATTACACATCAGCACACTACACACTACACATTAAACACTACACACTACACACCAGCACATTACACACTACACACTACACACTACACATTACACATTACACACTACACACTACACACTACACGTTACACATGACACACTACACACTACACACTACACACTACACGTTACACATTACACACTACACACTACACACTACACATTACACATTACACACTGCACACTACACACTACACGTTACACATGACACACTACACACTACAGACTACACACTACACGTTACACATTACACACTACACACTACACACTACACACTACACACTACACATCACACATTACCCACTACAAATTACACATTACATGTTACACATTACACACTACAAACTACACATTACACACTACACTCCCTACACCCCTCTGCAGCTCGCTTTTTAACCCTTTTCTCCCTGTGTATTCCTGTAAGGGCCAAACAAATCCATGCCTAGTGCCCAGAATCTGTTTCCTTTGATCTCCGGTTATTTTACACATTCAGAGGTGGGTTACAAATGACCTTTGACACATGGGAATCCGTCTTTTCTCCGCATAATCATGGCAGATTAAAGGTCAGTTTTGGCATCTTTCCTGTCTCCCTTTCAAGTGTCTCTGTTGGCAGATGGCTCATGAACCCTTGTTCCAGTGTTGCATTCCACATTCTCTCAGGACAGGTCAGTCGGTATAATCCACAGAGGAACTTTCCAAAAACTGGACACTTTTCATTATTTAAACAGTGACCTTGCTTGGAACCTATAAAAACCCCTCTTCCCTACAACCTGTAACACGCCCGGAAGAAACTCTTGGCTGTAATCACTTGTTCCTGGAGGCATCTGGGGTCAGCACTGTGTACCGGAAACCAGGATCGGAAACCGGGATCAGAAACCAGGATCAGAAACTGGGATCAGAAACCAGGATCGGAAACTGGGATCAGAAACCAGGATCAGAAACCAGGATCAGAAACCAGGATCAGAAACCAGGATCGGAAACCAGGATCAGAAACCGGGATCAGAAATCAGGATCAGAAACCAGGATCAGAAACCGGGATCAGAATCCAGGATCAGAAACCAGGATCAGAAACCAGGATCAGAAACCAGGATCAGAAACCAGGATCAGAAACCAGGATCAGAAACCAGGATCGGAATCCGGGATCAGAAATCAGGATCAGAAATCAGGATCAGAAATCAGGATCGGAAACCGGGATCAGAAACCAGGATCAGAAACCAGGAACAGAAACCAGGATCAGAAACCAGGATCAGAAACCAGGATCAGAAACCAGGATCAGAAATCAGGATCGGAAATCAGGATCGGAAACCAGGATCGGAAACCAGGATCGGAAACCAGGATCAGAAACCAGGAACAGAAACCAGGATCAGAAACCAGAATCAGAAACCAGGATCGGAAACCAGGATCAGAAACCAGGAACAGAAACCGGGATTGGAAACTGGGATCAGAAACCAGGATCAGAAACCAGGATCGGAAACCAGGAACGGAAACCAGGATCAGAAACCAGGATCGGAAACCAGGAACAGAAACCAGGATCGGAAACTGGGATCAGAAACCAGGATCGGAAACTGGGATCAGAAACCAAGATCAGAAACCAGGACCAGAAACCAGGATCAGAAACCAGGATCGGAAACCAGGATCAGAAACTGGGATCGGAAACCAGGATCAGAAACTGGGATCAGAAATCAGGATCAGAAACCAGGATCAGAAACCGGGATCAGAATCCAGGATCAGAAACCAAGGATCAGAAACCAGGATCAGAAACCAGGATCAGAAACCAGGATCAGAACCCAGGATCAGAAACCAGGATCAGAAACCAGGATCAGAAACCAAGGATCAGAAACCAGGATCGGAATCCAGGATCAGAAATCAGGATCAGAAATCGGGATCAGAAACCTGGATCGGAAACTGGGATCGGAAACTAGGATCAGAAACCAGGAACAGAAACCAGGATCAGAAACCAGGATCAGAAATCAGGATCAGAAACCAGGATCGGAAACTGGGATCGGAAACCAGGATCAGAAACCAGGATCGGAAACCAGGATCAGAAACCAGGATCAGAAACCAGGATCGGAAACCAGGATCAGAAACCAGGAACAGAAACCAGGATCAGAAACCAGGATCGGAAACCAGGAACAGAAACCAGGATCGGAAACTGGGATCAGAAACCAGGATCGGAAACTGGGATCAGAAACCAAGATCAGAAACCAGGACCAGAAACCAGGATCAGAAACCAGGATCGGAAACCAGGATCAGAAACTGGGATCGGAAACCAGGATCAGAAACTGGGATCAGAAATCAGGATCAGAAACCAGGATCAGAAACCGGGATCAGAATCCAGGATCAGAAACCAAGGATCAGAAACCAGGATCAGAAACCAGGATCAGAAACCAGGATCAGAACCCAGGATCAGAAACCAGGATCAGAAACCAGGATCAGAAACCAAGGATCAGAAACCAGGATCGGAATCCAGGATCAGAAATCAGGATCAGAAATCGGGATCAGAAACCTGGATTGGAAACTGGGATCGGAAACTAGGATCAGAAACCAGGAACAGAAACCAGGATCAGAAACCAGGATCAGAAATCAGGATCAGAAACCAGGATCGGAAACTGGGATCGGAAACCAGGATCAGAAACCAGGATCGGAAACCAGGATCAGAAACCAGGATCAGAAACCAGGATCGGAAACCAGGATCAGAAACCAGGATCAGAAACCAGGAACAGAAACCAGGATCGGAAACCGGGATCAGAAACCAGGATCAGAAACCAGGATCAGAAACCAGGAACAGAAACCAGGATCAGAAACCAGGAACAGAAACCAGGATCAGAATCCAGGATCAGAATCCAGGATCAGAATCTGGGATCAGAAACCAGGATCAGAAACCGGGATCAGAAACCGGGATCAGAAACCGGGATCAGAAACCGGGATCAGAAACCAGGATCAGAAACCAGGACCAGAAACCAGGATCAGAATCCAGGATCGGAAACCAGGATCAGAATCCAGGATCGGAAACCAGGATCAGAAACCAGGATCAGAAACCAGGATCAGAAACCAGGAACAGAAACCAGGATCGGAAACTGGGATCAGAAACCAGGAACAGAAACCAGGATCAGAAACCAGGATCAGAAACCAGGAACAGAAACCAGGATCAGAAACCAGGATCGGAATCCAGGAACAGAAACCAGGATCGGAATCCAGGATCGGAAACTGGGATCAAAAACCAGGATCGGAAACCAGGAACAGAAACCAGGATCAGAAACCAGGATCGGAATCCAGGATCGGAAACTGGGATCAAAAACCAGGATCGGAAACCAGGATCAGAAACCAGGAACAGAAACCAGGATCGGAAACTGGGATCAGAAACCAAGATCAGAAACCAGGACCAGAAACCAGGATCAGAAACCAGGATCAGAAACTGGGATCGGAAACCAGGATCAGAAACCGGGATCAGAATCCAGGATCAGAAACCAGGATCAGAAACCAGGATCAGAACCCAGGATCAGAAACCAGGATCAGAAACCAGGATCAGAAACCAAGGATCAGAAACCAGGATCGGAATCCGGGATCAGAAATCAGGATCAGAAATCGGGATCAGAAACCTGGATCGGAAACTGGGATCGGAAACTAGGATCAGAAACCAGGAACAGAAACCAGGATCAGAAACCAGGATCAGAAATCAGGATCAGAAACCAGGATCGGAAACTGGGATCGGAAACCAGGATCAGAAACCAGGATCGGAAACCAGGATCAGAAACCAGGATCAGAAACCAGGATCGGAAACCAGGATCAGAAACCAGGAACAGAAACCAGGATCGGAAACCGGGATCAGAAACCAGGATCAGAAACCAGGATCAGAAACCAGGAACAGAAACCAGGATCAGAAACCAGGATCAGAAACCAGGAACAGAAACCAGGATCAGAATCCAGGATCAGAATCCAGGATCAGAATCTGGGATCAGAAACCAGGATCAGAAACCGGGATCAGAAACCAGGATCAGAAACCGGGATCAGAAACCAGGATCAGAAACCAGGACCAGAAACCAGGATCAGAATCCAGGATCGGAAACCAGGATCAGAATCCAGGATCGGAAACCAGGATCAGAAACCAGGATCAGAAACCAGGATCAGAAACCAGGAACAGAAACCAGGAACAGAAACCAGGATCAGAAACCAGGATCAGAAACCAGGAACAGAAACCAGGATCAGAAACCAGGATCGGAATCCAGGAACAGAAACCAGGATCGGAATCCAGGATCGGAAACTGGGATCAAAAACCAGGATCGGAAACCAGGAACAGAAACCAGGATCAGAAACCAGGATCGGAATCCAGGATCGGAAACGGGGATCAAAAACCAGGATCGGAAACCAGGATCAGAAACCAGGAACAGAAACCAGGATCGGAAACTGGGATCAGAAACCAGGATCAGAAACCAGGATCAGAATCCAGGATCGGAATCTGGGATCAGAAACCGGGATCAGATACCAGGATCAGAAACCGGGATCAGAAACCAGGATCAGAAACCAGGACCAGAAACCAGAATCAGAAACCAGGATCAGAAACCAGGATCAGAAACTAGGATCAGAAACCAGGATCGGAATCCAGGATCGGAAACCAGGATCAGAAACCAGGATCAGAAACCAGGATCGGAAACCAGGATCGGAAACCAGGAACAGAAACCGGGATCGGAAACTGGGATCAGAAACCAGGATCAGAAACCAGGAACAGAAACCAGGATCGGAAACTGGGATCAGAAATCAGGATCAGAAACCAGGAACAGAAACCAGGATCAGAAACCAGGATCAGAAACCAGGATCAGAAACCAGGATCAGAAACCAGGATCAGAATCCAGGATCGGAAACCGGGATCAGAAACCAGGATCAGAAACCAGGATCAGAAACCAGGAACAGAAACCAGGATCAGAAACCAGGATCAGAAACCAGGATCAGAATCCAGGATCGGAAACCAGGATCAGAAACCAGGATCGGAAACCAGGATCAGAAACCAGGAACAGAAACCAGGATCGGAAACCGGGATCAGAAACCAGGATCAGAAACCAGGATCAGAAACCAGGAACAGAAACCAGGATCAGAAACCAGGATCAGAAACCAGGATCAGAAACCAGGATCAGAATCCAGGATCGGAAACCAGGATCAGAAACCAGGATCGGAAACCAGGATCAGAAACCAGGAACAGAAACCAGGATCAGAAACCAGGATCAGAAACCAGGATCAGAAACCAGGATCAGAAACCAGGAACAGAAACCAGGATCAGAAACCAGGATCAGAAACCAGGAACAGAAACCAGGATCAGAAACAAGGATCAGAAACCAGGATCAGAAACCAGGATCAGAAACCAGGATCAGAATCCAGGATCGGAATCTGGGATCAGAAACCGGGATCAGAAACCAGGATCAGAAACCGGGATCAGAAACCAGGATCAGAAACCAGGATCAGAAACCAGGAACAGAAACCAGGATCGGAAACCAGGATCGGAAACCAGGATCAGAAACCAGGAACAGAAACCAGGATCGGAAACCGGGATCAGAAACCAGGATCAGAAACCAGGATCAGAATCCGGGATCGGAATCTGGGATCAGAAACCGGGATCAGAAACCAGGATCAGAAACCGGGATCAGAAACCAGGATCAGAAATCAGGATCAGAAACCAGGATCAGAAACCAGGATCAGAAACCAGGATCAGAATCCAGGATCGGAAACCAGGATCAGAAACCAGGACCAGAAACCAGGATCAGAAACCAGGATCAGAAACCAGGAGCAGAAACCAGGATCAGAAACCAGGATCGGAATCCAGGATCGGAAACCAGGATCAGAAACCAGGATCAGAAACCAGGATCAGAAACCAGGATCGGAAACCAGGATCAGAAACCAGGATCAGAAACCAGGATCGGAAACCAGGATCAGAAACCAGGAACAGAAACCAGGATCAGAAACCAGGATCAGAAACCAGGATCAGAAACCAGGAACAGAAACCAGGATCAGAATCCAGGATCGGAATCCAGGATCGGAATCTGGGATCAGAAACCGGGATCAGAAACCAGGATCGGAAACCAGGATCAGAAACCGGGATCAGAAACCAGGATCAGAAACCAGGATCGGAAACCAGGATCGGAAACCAGGATCAGAAACCAGGATCGGAAACCAGGATCGGAAACCAGGATCAGAAACCAGGATCAGAAACCAGGATCAGAAACCAGGATCAGAAACCAGGATCAGAAACCAGGATCTGAAACCAGGATCAGAAACCAGGATCGGAAACCGGGATCAGAAACCGGGATCAGAAACCAGGATCAGAAACCGGGATCAGAAACCAGGATCGGAAACCGGGATCAGAAACCAGGATCAGAAACCGGGATCAGAAACCAGGATCGGAAACCGGGATCAGAAACCAGGATCAGAAACCAGAATCAGAAACCAGGAACAGAAACCAGGATCAGAAACCAGGATCTGAAACCAGGATCGGAAACCGGGATCAGAAACCGGGATCAGAAACCAGGATCAGAAACCGGGATCAGAAACCAGGATCGGAAACCGGGATCAGAAACCGGGATCAGAAACCAGGATCAGAAACCGGGATCAGAATCCAAGATCGGAATCCGGGATCCAGGTCTCCATCTGGAGTTGGGAATCAGATTCCGCGATCTTAGAAACAAAGAAAATAGGAGCAGGAGGAGGCCATTCAGCCCTTCGAGCCTGCTCCTCCATTCATTATGATCATGGCTGATCACCCAACTCAATAGCCTGCTCCTGCTTTCTCCCCATACCCTTTGATCCCTTTCACCCCAAGAGCTATATCTAACTCCTTCTTGAAAATATACAATGTTTTGGGCTCAACTACTTTCTGTGGTAGCGAATTCCACAGACTCACCACTCTCTGGGTGAATAAATTTCTCTTCATCTCAGTCCTAAATGGTCTACCCCGTATCCTCAGACTGTGACCCCTGGTTCTGGACTCCCCCACCATCGGGAACATCCTTCCTGCATCTACTCTGTCTATCCCTGTTAGAATTTTATAGGTTTCTATGAGATCCCCACTCATTCTTCTGAACTCCAGTGAATATAATCTTAACCGACTCAATCTCTCCTCATATGTCAGTCCCACCATCCCAGGAATCAGTCGGGTAAACCTTCACTGCACTCCCTCTATAGCAAGTACATCCTTCCTCAGATAAGGAGACCAAAACTGCACACAATATTCCAGGTGTGGTCTCACCAAGGCCCTGTACAATTGCAGCAAGACATCCCTGCTCCTGCACTCGAATCCTCTGGCTATGAAGGCCAACATACCATTTGCCTTCTTTACCGCCTGCTGCACCTGCACGGTTACCTTCAGCAACTGGTGTACGAGGACACCCAGGTCTCGTTGCACATTCCCCTCTCTCAATTTATAGCCATTCAGATAATAATCTGCCTTCCTGTTTCTGCTACCAAAGTGGTTAACCTCACATTTATCCACATTATACTGCATCTGCCATGCATTTGCCCACTCACTCAGCTTGTCCAAAGCACACTGAAGCATCTCTGCATCCTCCTCACAGCTCACCCTCCCACCCAGCTTTGTGTCATCTGCAAATTTGGAGAAATTACATTTAATTCCCTCATCTAAATCATTAATATATATTGTGAATAACTGGGATCCCAGCACCGATCCCTGCGGTAGCCACTAGGCACTGCCTGCCATTCGGAAAAAGACCCGTTTATTCCTACTCTTTATTTCCTGTCTGCCAACCAGTTTTTTATCCATCTCAATACACTACCCCCAATCCCATGTGCTTTAATTTTACATGTCAATCTCTTATGTGGGATTTTGTTGAAAGCCTTTTGAAAGTCCAAATAAACCACATCCACTGGCTCCTCCTCATCAACTCGACTAGTTACACCCTCGAAAAATTCCAGTAGATGTGTCAAGTATCATTTCCCTTTTGTAAATCCATGCTGACTCTGTCTGATTCTGCCACTGGTTTCCAAGTGCTCAGCTATTAAATCTTTTAGAATGGACTCTAGAATTTTCCCCACTACCGATATCAGGCTGACTGGTCTATAATTCCCTGTTTTCTCACTACCTCCCTTTTAACACAGTGGGGTTACATTAGCTACTCTCCAATCTGTCGGAACTGTTCCAGAGTCTATAGAATCTCGGCAGATGACCACCAATGCATCCACTGTTTCTGGGGCCGCTTCCTTAAGTACTCAGGGATGTAGATTATCAGGCCCTGGGGATTTATTGGCCTTCACTCCCATCAATTTCCCCAACACCATTTCCCTACGAATACTGATTTCTTTCAGTTCCTCTCTCTCACTAAACCCTGTGTTCCCAACATTTCTGGTATGTTATTAGTGTCCTCCTTTGTGAAGACAGAACCAAAGTATGTATTTAGTTGGTCAGCCATTTCTTTGTTCCTCATTATAAATCCCCTGTTTCTGACTGTAAGGGACCTACATTTGTCTTCACCAATCTTCTCCTCTTCACAGACCTATAGAAACTTTTACAGCCAGCTTTTATGTTCCCCACAATCTTACTCTCATACTCTATTCTCCCCTTTGTAACCAATCCCTTGGTCCTCCTTTGCTGAATTCTAAACTGCTCCCAATCCTCAGGTCTGTTGTTTTTTCTGGCCAATTTCTATGCCTCTTCCTTGCATCTAATACTATCTCAAATTTCCTTTATAAGCCATGGATTGGCCACCTTTGCTGTTTTACTTTTGTGCCAGACGGGAATAAACAATTGTTGCAGTTCACCCATGCGCTCTCTGAATGTTTGTCTTTGCCTATCCACCGTCGTCCCTTTCAAGTAACGTTTCCCAATCCATCACAGCCAACTCGCGCCTCGTCCCATCGTAGTTTCCTTTATTAAGATTCAGGACCCAAGTCTCAGAATCAGCTACGTCACTCTCCATCTTGATGAAGAATTCCATCATACTATGGTCCCTCACCCCCAAGGGGGCCTCACACACCTAGATGGCCAATTATTCCTCTCTCATTACACAATACCCAGTCTAGTACTCCAGTTGGTTCCTCAACGTAGTGGTCCAGAAAACCATCCTGTATACACTCCAGGAATTCCCCCTCTACGGCATTGTCATTAAAGCAGATAATCAGAAGCTTTTTCCCAGGGTGAGAGAGTCAATTACTAGGGGACATAGATTTAAGGTGAGAGGAGAAATCTTTAGAGGAGATGTGCGGGGCTAGTTTTTTACGCAGAGGGTAGTGAGTGTCTGGAATTCGCTGCCAGAGGAGGTGGTGGAAGCAGGTACGACAGTGGTGTGTAAGAGGCAGCTTGACAGATACATGAATAGGATGGGAATAGAGGGATACGGACCCCGGAAGTGAGAAATGTTCTAGCTGACGGGCAATGTGATGGGCGCAGGCTTGGAGGGGCCGAAGGGCCTGTTCCTGAGCTGGACGTGTCTCTGCTCTTTGTTCACAGCTCTTTATGCATATCAGGCACTCCAACCGGAGACCAGGATCAGAGTCCGGGATCAGAGCCCGGGATCAGAGTCTCCGACTGTGGTCCGGGATCAGATTCTCCAACCGGAGACCAGGATCAGAGTCCGGGATCATAGACCGGGATCAGATTCTCCGACTGGAGTCCGAGATCAGATTCTCCGACTGGAGTCCGGGATCAGAGTCTCCGAATGGAGTCTGGGATCAGAGTCTCCGACTGGAGTCCGGGATCAGAGTCTCCGACTGGAGTCCGGGATCAGATTCTCCAACCGGAGACCAGGATCAGAGTCCGGGATCAGAGCCCGGGATCAGAGTCTCCGACTGGAGTCTGGGATCAGAGTCCGGGATCAGAATCTCCGACTGGAGACTAAGGATCAGAGTCCGGGATCAGAGTCCAGGATCAGATTCTCCGACTGGAGTGCGGGATCAGGGTCTCTGACTGGAGTCTGGGATCAGAGTCCGGGATCAGAGTCTCCGACTGGAGTCGGGGATCAGAGACTCCGACTGGAGTCCGAGATCAGAGTCCGGGATCAGAGTCTCCGACTGGAGTCGGGGATCAGAGACTCCGACTGGAGTCCGAGATCAGAGTCCGGGATCAGAGTCTCCGACTGGAGTCGGGGATCAGAGTCTCCGACTGGAGTCCGAGATCAGAGTCCGGGATCAGAGTCTCCGACTGGAGTCGGGGATCAGAGTCTCCGACTGGAGTCCGAGATCAGAGTCCGGGATCAGAGTCTCCGACTGGAGTCGGGGATCAGAGTCCGGGATCAGAGTCCGGGATCAGAGTCTCCGACTGGAGTCCAGGATCAGAGTCCGGGATCAGTGACTCCGACTGGAGTCCGAGATCAGAGTCCGGGATCAGAGTCTCCGACTGGAGTCGGGGATCAGAGTCTCCGACTGGAGTCTGGGATCAGAGTCCGGGATCAGAGTCCGGGATCAGGGTCCAGGATCAGAGTCTCCGACTGCAGTCCGGGATCACAGTGTCCGACCGGAGTCTGGGATCAGTGTCTCCGACTGGAATCCGGGATCAGAGTCCGGGATCAGGGTCTCCGACTGGAATCCGGGATCAGAGTCCGGGATCAGAGTCTCCGACTGGAGTCCGGGATCAGAGTCCGGGATCAGAGTCCGGGATCAGGGTCTCCGACTGGAGTTCGGGATCAGAGTCCGGGATCAGGGTCTCCGACTGGAGTCCGGGATCAGAGTCCGGGATCAGAGTCTCCGACTGGAGTCCGGGATCCGATTCCAGGATCAGAGTCTCTGACTGGAGTCTGGGATCTGGGTCTCCGACTGGAGAACGGGATCAGGATCTCCGACTGGAGTCCGGGATCAGAGTGCGGGATCAGAGTCTCCGACTGGAGTCCGGGATCAGAGTCCGGGATCAGAGTCTCCGACTGGAGTCGGGGATCAGAGTCTCCGACTGGAGTCTGGGATCAGAGTCCGGGATCAGAGTCCGGGATCAGGGTCCAGGATCAGAGTCTCCGACTGCAGTCCGGGATCACAGTGTCCGACCGGAGTCTGGGATCAGTGTCTCCGACTGGAATCCGGGATCAGAGTCCGGGATCAGGGTCTCCGACTGGAATGTGGGATCAGAGTCCGGGATCAGAGTCTCCGACTGGAGTCCGGGATCAGAGTCCGGGATCAGAGTCCGGGATCAGGGTCTCCGACTGGAGTTCGGGATCAGAGTCCGGGATCAGGGTCTCCGACTGGAGTTCGGGATCAGAGTCCGGGATCAGGGTCTCCGACTGGAGTCCGGGATCAGAGTCCGGGATCAGAGTCTCCGACTGGAGTCCGGGATCAGAGTCTCCGACTGGAGTCCAGGATCAGAGTCTCCGACTGGAGTCCGGGATCAGGGTCTCCGACTGGAGTCCGGGATCAGAGTCCGGGATCAGAGTCTCCGACTGGAGTCCGGGATCCGATTCCAGGATCAGAGTCTCTGACTGGAGTCTGGGATCTGGGTCTCCGACTGGAGAACGGGATCAGGATCTCCAACTGGAGTCCGGGATCAGAGTCCGGGATCAGAGTCTCCGACTGGAGTCCGGGATCAGAGTCCGGGATCAGAGTCTCCAACTGGAGTCCGGGATCTGAGTCCGGGATCAGGGTCTCCGACTGGAGTCCGGGATCAGAGTCTCAGACCGGAGTCCGGGATCACAGTGTCCGACTGGAGTCCGGGATCACAGTGTCCGACTGGAGTACGGGATCAGAGTCTCCGAATGGAGACCGGGATCAGAGTCTCCGACTGGAGTCCGGGATCAGAGTCTCCGACCGGAGTCCGGGATCAGAGTCCGGGGGTCAGTCTCTCCGACTGGAGTACGTGATCAGAGTCCGGGATCAGAGTCCCGGATCAGGGTCCAGGATCAGAGTCTCCGACTGGAGTCCGGGATCAGAGTCTCCGACTGGAGTCCGGGATCAGAGTCTCCGACCGGAGTCCGGGATCAGAGTCCGGGATCAGAGTCTCCGACTGGAGTCCGGGATCACAGTGTCCGACTGGAGTACGGGATCAGAGTCCGGGATCAGAGTCTCTCACTGGAGTCCGGGATCAGAGTCTCCGAATGGAGACCGGGATCAGAGTCTCCGACTGGAGTCAGGGATCAGAGTCTCCGACTGGAGTCCGGGATCAGAGTCCGGGATCAGAGTCTCCGACTGGAGTCCGGGATCAGAGTCTCCGACTGGAGTACGGGATCAGAGTCCGGGATCAGAGTCCGGGATCAGAGTCTCCGACTGGAGTCCGGGATCAGAGTCCGGGATCAGGGTCTCCGACTGGTGTCCGGGATCAGAGTCCGGGATCAGAGTCTCCTACTGGAGTCCGGGATCAGAGTCCGGGATCAGGGTCCAGGATCAGAGTCTCCGACTGGAGTCCAGGATCAGAGTCTTCGACTGGAGTCTGGGATCAGAGTCCGGGATCAGAGTCCGGGATCAGGGTCCAGGATCAGAGTCTCCGACTGCAGTCCGGGATCACAGTGTCCGACCGGAGTCTGGGATCAGGGTCTCCGACTGGAATCCGGGATCAGAGTCCGGGATCAGGGTCTTCGACTGGAATCCGGGATCAGAGTCCGGGATCAGAGTCTCCGACTGGAGTCCGGGATCAGAGTCCGGGATCAGAGTGTGGGATCAGGGTCTCCGACTGGAGTTCGGGATCAGAGTCCGGGATCAGAGTCTCCGACTGGAGTCCGGGATCCGATTCCAGGATCAGAGTCTCTGACTGGAGTCTGGGATCTGGGTCTCCGACTGGAGAACGGGATCAGGATCTCCGACTGGAGTCCGGGATCAGAGTCCGGGATCAGAGTCTCCGACTGGAGTCCGGGATCAGAGTCCGGGATCAGAGTCTCCGACTGGAGTCCGGGATCTGAGTCCGGGATCAGAGTCTCCGAATGGAGTCCGGGATCAGAGTCTCAGACCGGAGTCCGGGATCACAGTGTCCGACTGGAGTCCGGGATCACAGTGTCCGACTGGAGTACGGGATCAGAGTCTCCGACTGGAGTCTGGGATCAGAGTCCGGGATCAGCGTCCGTGATCAGGGTCCAGGATCAGAGTCTCCGACTGGATTCCAGGATCAGAGTCTGGAATCACAGTGTCCGACTGGAGTCCAGGATCAGAGTCCGGGATCAGAGTCCGGGATCAGAGTCCGGGATCAGGGTCCAGGATCAGAGTCTCCGACTGGAGTCCGGGATCAGAGTCTCCGACTGGAGTCTGGGATCAGAGTCCGGGATCAGAGTCCGGGATCAGGGTCCAGGATCAGAGTCTCCGACTGGAGTCCAGGATCAGAGTCTCCGACTGGAGTCTGGGATCAGAGTCCGGGATCAGAGTCCGGGATCAGGGTCCAGGATCAGAGTCTCCGACTGCAGTCCGGGATCACAGTGTCCGACCGGAGTCTGGGATCAGTGTCTCCGACTGGAATCCGGGATCAGAGTCCGGGATCAGGGTCTCCGACTGGAATCCGGGATCAGAGTCCGGGATCAGAGTCTCCGACTGGAGTCCGGGATCAGAGTCCGGGATCAGAGTCCGGGATCAGGGTCTCCGACTGGAGTTCGGGATCAGAGTCCGGAATCAGGGTCTCCGACTGGAGTCCGGGATCAGAGTCCGGGATCAGAGTCTCCGACTGGAGTCCGGGATCAGAGTCTCCGACTGGAGTCCAGGATCAGAGTCTCCGACTGGAGTCCGGGATCAGGGTCTCCGACTGGAGTCCGGGATCAGAGTCCGGGATCAGAGTCTCCGACTGGAGTCCGGGATCCGATTCCAGGATCAGAGTCTCTGACTGGAGTCTGGGATCTGGGTCTCCGACTGGAGAACGGGATCAGGATCTCCGACTGGAGTCCGGGATCAGAGTCCGGGATCAGAGTCTCCGACTGGAGTCCGGGATCAGAGTCCGGGATCAGAGTCTCCGACTGGAGTCCGGGATCTGAGTCCGGGATCAGAGTCTCCGACTGGAGTCCGGGATCAGAGTCTCAGACCGGAGTCCGGGATCACAGTGTCCGACTGGAGTCCGGGATCACAGTGTCCGACTGGAGTACGGGATCAGAGTCTCCGAATGGAGACCGGGATCAGAGTCTCCGACTGGAGTCCGGGATCAGAGTCTCCGACCGGAGTCCGGGATCAGAGTCCGGGGTCAGTCTCTCCGACTGGAGTCCGGGATCAGAGTCCGGGATCAGAGTCTCCGACTGGAGTCCGGGATCTGAGTCCGGGATCAGAGTCTCCGACTGGAGTCCGGGATCAGAGTCTCAGACCGGAGTCCGGGATCACAGTGTCCGACTGGAGTCCGGGATCAGAGTCTCCGACTGGAGTCCGGGATCAGAGTCTCCGACTGGAGTCCGGGATCAGAGTCTCCGACCGGAGTCCGGGATCAGAGTCCGGGATCAGAGTCTCCGACTGGAGTCCGGGATCACAGTGTCCGACTGGAGTACGGGATCAGAGTCCGGGATCAGAGTCTCTCACTGGAGTCCGGGATCAGAGTCTCCGAATGGAGACCGGGATCAGAGTCTCCGACTGGAGTCAGGGATCAGAGTCTCCGACTGGAGTCCGGGATCAGAGTCCGGGATCAGAGTCTCCGACTGGAGTCCGGGATCAGAGTCTCCGACTGGAGTACGGGATCAGAGTCCGGGATCAGAGTCCGGGATCAGAGTCTCCGACTGGAGTCCGGGATCAGAGTCCGGGATCAGGGTCTCCGACTGGTGTCCGGGATCAGAGTCCGGGATCAGAGTCTCCTACTGGAGTCCGGGATCAGAGTCCGGGATCAGGGTCCAGGATCAGAGTCTCCGACTGGAGTCCAGGATCAGAGTCTTCGACTGGAGTCTGGGATCAGAGTCCGGGATCAGAGTCCGGGATCAGGGTCCAGGATCAGAGTCTCCGACTGCAGTCCGGGATCACAGTTTCCGACCGGAGTCTGGGATCAGGGTCTCCGACTGGAATCCGGGATCAGAGTCCGGGATCAGGGTCTCCGACTGGAATCCGGGATCAGAGTCCGGGATCAGAGTCTCCGACTGGAGTCCGGGATCAGAGTCCGGGATCAGAGTCCGGGATCAGGGTCTCCGACTGGAGTCCGGGATCAGAGTCCGGGATCAGAGTCTCCGACTGGAGTCCGGGATCCGATTCCAGGATCAGAGTCTCTGACTGGAGTCTGGGATCTGGGTCTCCGACTGGAGAACGGGATCAGGATCTCCGACTGGAGTCCGGGATCAGAGTCCGGGATCAGATTCTCCGACTGGAGTCCGGGATCAGAGTCCGGGATCAGAGTCTCCGACTGGAGTCCGGGATCTGAGTCCGGGATCAGAGTCTCCGAATGGAGTCCGGGATCAGAGTCTCAGACCGGAGTCCGGGATCACAGTGTCCGACTGGAGTCCGGGATCACAGTGTCCGACTGGAGTACGGGATCAGAGTCTCCGACTGGAATCTGGGATCAGAGTCCGGGATCAGCGTCCGTGATCAGGGTCCAGGATCAGAGTCTCCGACTGGATTCCAGGATCAGAGTCTGGAATCACAGTGTCCGACTGGAGTCCAGGATCAGAGTCCGGGATCAGAGTCCGGGATCAGAGTCCGGGATCAGGGTCCAGGATCAGAGTCTCCGACTGGAGTCCGGGATCAGAGTCTCCGACTGGAGTCTGGGATCAGAGTCCGGGATCAGAGTCCGGGATCAGGGTCCAGGATCAGAGTCTCCGACTGGAGTCCAGGATCAGAGTCTCCGACTGGAGTCTGGGATCAGAGTCCGGGATCAGAGTCCGGGATCAGGGTCCAGGATCAGAGTCTCCGACTGCAGTCCGGGATCACAGTGTCCGACCGGAGTCTGGGATCAGTGTCTCCGACTGGAATCCGGGATCAGAGTCCGGGATCAGAGTCTCCGACTGGAGTCCGGGATCAGAGTCCGGGATCAGAGTCCGGGATCAGGGTCTCCGACTGGAGTTCGGGATCAGAGTCCGGAATCAGGGTCTCCGACTGGAGTCCGGGATCAGAGTCCGGGATCAGAGTCTCCGACTGGAGTCCGGGATCAGAGTCTCCGACTGGAGTCCAGGATCAGAGTCTCCGACTGGAGTCCGGGATCAGGGTCTCCGACTGGAGTCCGGGATCAGAGTCCGGGATCAGAGTCTCCGACTGGAGTCCGGGATCCGATTCCAGGATCAGAGTCTCTGACTGGAGTCTGGGATCTGAGTCTCCGACTGGAGAACGGGATCAGGATCTCCGACTGGAGTCCGGGATCAGAGTCCGGGATCAGAGTCTCCGACTGGAGTCCGGGATCAGAGTCCGGGATCAGAGTCTCCGACTGGAGTCCGGGATCTGAGTCCGGGATCAGAGTCTCCGACTGGAGTCCGGGATCAGAGTCTCAGACCGGAGTCCGGGATCACAGTGTCCGACTGGAGTCCGGGATCACAGTGTCCGACTGGAGTACGGGATCAGAGTCTCCGAATGGAGACCGGGATCAGAGTCTCCGACTGGAGTCCGGGATCAGAGTCTCCGACCGGAGTCCGGGATCAGAGTCCGGGGTCAGTCTCTCCGACTGGAGTCCGGGATCAGAGTCCGGGGTCAGTCTCTCCAACTGGAGTACGGGATCAGAGTCCGGGATCAGAGTCCGGGATCAGGGTCCAGGCTCAGAGTCTCCGACTGGAGTCCGGGATCAGAGTCTCTGACTGGAGTCCGGGATCAGAGTCTCCGACCGGAGTCCGGGATCAGACTCCGGGGTCAGTCTCTCCAACTGGAGTACGGGATCAGAGTCCGGGATCAGAGTCCGGGATCAGGGTCCAGGATCAGAGTCTCCGACTGGAGTCCGGGATCAGAGTCTCTGACTGGAGTCCGGGATCAGAGTCTCCGACTGGAGTCCGGGATCAGAGTCTCTGACTGGAGTCCGGGATCAGAGTCTCCGACCGGAGTCCGGGATCAGAGTCCGGGATCAGAGTCTCTGACTGGAGTCCGGGATCAGAGTCTCTGACTGGAGTCCGGGATCAGAGTCCGGGATCAGAGTCTCCGACTGGAGTCCGGGATCACAGTGTCCGACTGGAGTACGGGATCAGAGTCCGGGATCAGAGTCTCTGACTGGAGTCCGGGATCAGAGTCTCCGAATGGAGACCGGGATCAGAGTCTCCGACTGGAGTCCGGGATCAGAGTCTCCGACTGGAGTCCGGGATCAGAGTCCGGGATCAGAGTCTCCGACTGGAGTCCGGGATCAGAGTCCGGGATCAGAGTCTCCGACTGGAGTACGGGATCAGAGTCCGGGATCAGATTCCGGGATCAGAGTCTCCGACTGGAGTCCGGGATCAGAGTCTGGGATCAGGGTCTCCGACTGGAGTCCGGGATCAGAGTCCGGGATCAGAGTCTCCGACTGGAGTCCGGGATCACAGTGTCCGACTGGAGTACGGGATCAGAGTCTCCGACTGGAGTCCAGGATCAGAGTCTCTGACCGGAGTCCGGATTCAGAGTCTCCGACTGGAGAACGGGATCAGAGTCTCCGACCGGAGTCGGGGGTCAGAGGCTCCGACTGGAGAACGGGATCAGAGTCCGGGATCAGAGTCTCCGACTGGAGTCTGGGATCAGAGTCCGGGATCAGAGTCCGGGATCAGAGTCTCTGACTGGAGACCGGGATCAGAGTCCGGGATCAGAGTCTCCGACCGGAGTCCGGGATCAGGGTCTCCGACTGGAGACCGGGATCAGAGTCCGGGATCAGAGTCTCCGACTGGAGTCCGGGATCAGAGTCCGGGATCAGAGTCTCCGACTGGAGTCCGGGATCAGGGTCTCCGACTGGAGTCCGGGATCAGGGTCTCCGACTGGAGTCCGGGATCAGAGTCCGGGATCAGAGTCTCCGACTGGAGTCCGGGATCAGGGTCTCCGACTGGAGTCCGGGATCAGAGTCCGGGATCAGAGTCTCCGACTGGAGTCCGGGATCAGTGTCTCCGACTGGAGTCCAGGATCAGAGTCTCCGACTGGAGTTCGGGATCAGAGTATCTGACTGGAGTCCGGGATCAGAGTCCGGGATCAGACTCTCTGACTGGAGTCCGAGATCAGAGTCTCTGACTGGAGTCCGAGATCAGAGTCTCTGACTGGAGTCTGAGATCAGAGTCTCTGACTGGAGTCCGAGATCAGAGTCTCTGACTGGAGTCCGAGATCAGAGTCTCTGACTGGAGTCCGAGATCAGGGTCTCCGACGGGATTCCGGGATTGGATGACATCACTGGCAGTAATGCATTTGGGTTGGGTGGTGGGGGGTAAATGAAGCAAGGAGTGGGGGGGTGGGGGGACTTGAGGCTGAATCGCTCCATTCTTGGTCCTTTCCTGTCTGGTGGCATATTATGGTCTGGCTGAATGGAGATTTAAATGCTGTGCAGGACGGTTAAATCCTGTCCAGACTGAGGCAGAGGGAAAGAGACAAAACAAGAGGGAGAGATTGAGACAGGGAAAAGGAGAGAGTAAAGCAGAGAGGGAGCAAGAGACAGAGAGAGGCTCGGCAGAGCGAGCAGAGGGAGAGAGATCGGGGAGGGGAGGAAGGGAAGGTGGGACACAACTGAGAGTGAAAGAGAGAGAGGGGTGCGAGGGAGGAAGGGAGATAGGGAGAGAGAGATAGGAGGGTGGGGAGTTTTGGGGAGAAGGAGAGATAGAAAGCAGGAGAGAGGCAGGAAGAGTGGGAGTTAATTAGAGAGATAAAGGGAGTGATAGGAGTTGAAAGAAGAGGGAGATAGAGAGAGGAGAGTTAGGACAAGACAGAGAGGGAGCGAGAGAGGGTGTGGGATGGGCAGAGAGGCTGAGCGACATGAATTGAGGGTGTCTGTAGGAAGGGGTGGGGCAGAAATTTAATTTCCTGTAAACAACTCAGCAACCTGGTTTCAGTTCAGCATCAAATATAACGCAGATGCAGCAGCTCAGCTCAAACACAGCAGAGAAACCATCAGACAGACCGTCAGATAGACGCACTCTGCAGAGAAAACATCAGACACAGAGTCAGGCAGACACAATCTGCAGAGAAACCATCAGACACAGCGTCAGACAGACACACTCTGCAGAGAAACCATCAGACACAGCGTCAGACAGACACAAACTGCAGAGAAACCATCAGACACAGCATCAGGCAGAAACACTCTGCAAAAACATGAATAGACACAGCGTCAGGCAGGCACACTCTGCAGACACAACATCAGACACAGAGTCAGACAGACACACTCTGCAGACACACAATCAGACACAGCGTCAGGCAGACACACTCTGCAGAGAAACCATCAGACACACCGTCAGGCAGACACACTCTGCAGAGAAAACATCAGACACAGCGTCAGGCAGACACACTCTGCAAACACACCATCAGACACAGCGTCAGGCAGACACACTCTGCAGAGAAACCATCAGACACAGCGTCAGGCAGACACACTCTGCAAAAACACCATCAGACACACCGTCAGACAGACACACTCTGCAGAGAAACCATCAGACACAGCGTCAGACACACACACTCTGCAGAGACACCATCAGACACAGCGTCAGACAGACACACTCTGCAGACACACCATCAGACACAGCGTCAGAGAGACACACTCTGCAGAGAACCCGTCAGACACAGTATCAGACAGACACACTCTGCAGAGACACCATCAGACACAGCGTCAGACAGACACATTCTGCAGAGAACCCATCAGACACAGTGTCAGGCAGACATACTCTGCAGAGAAACCATCAGACACAGCATCAGGCACACAAACTCTGCAGAGACACCATCAGACACAGTATCAGACAGACACATTCTGCAGAGAAACCATCAGACACAGCGTCAGACAGACACATTCTGCAGAGAACCCATCAGACACAGCGTCAGGCAGACACACTCTGCAGGCACACAATCAGACACAACGTCAGGCACACACATTCTGCAGAGAAACCATCAGAAACAGCATTAGGCACACACACCCTGCAGAGAAAACTTCAGACACAGCGTCAGGCAGACATACTCTGCAGAGGAACCATCAGAAACAGCATCAGGCACACACACTCTGCAGATAAACCATCAGACATAGCGTCAGGCAGACACACTCTGCTGACACACCATCAGACACAGAGTCAGACAGACACAAGCTGCAGACACACCATCAGACACAGCGTCAGACAGACACACTCTGCAGAGAAACCATCAGACAGACCGTCAGACAGACACACTCTGCAGAGAAACCATCAGACACAGCATCAGGCAGAAACACTCTGCAGAGAAACCATCAGACCCAGCGTCAGGCAGACACACTCTGCAGAGAAAACATCAAACACAGCGTCAGACAGAAACACTCTGCAGAGAAACCATCAGACACAGCATCAGGCAGACACACTCTGCAGAGAAACCATCGGACACAGCGTCAGACAGACACACTCTGCAGACATACCATCAGACACACCGTCAGGCAGACACACTCTGCAGAGATACCATCAGACATAGCGTCAGGCAGACACACTCTGCAGAGAAACCATCAGACACACCGTCAGGCAGACACACTCTGCAGACACACCATCAGACACACCGTCAGACAGACACACTCTGCAGAGAAAACATCAGACACAGCGTCAGACAGAAACACTCTGCAGAGACACCATCAGACACAGCGTCAGACAGACACACTCTGCAGACACATCATCAGACACAGCGTCAGACAGACACACTCTGCAGACACACCATCAGACACAGCGTCAGACAGACACACTCTGCAGAGAACCCGTCAGACACAGTATCAGACAGAACACTCTGCAGACACACGATCAGACAGACCGTCAGGCAGACACACTCTGCAGAGAAACCATCAGACACAGCGTCAGACAGACACACTCTGCAGAGACACCATCAGACACACCGTCAGGCAGCCACATTCTGCAGAGAAACCATCAGACACAGCGTCAGGCAGACACACTCTGCAGAGAAACCATCAGACACAGCGTCAGACAGACACTCTGCAGAGACACCATCAGACACAGCGTCAGACAGACACACTCCACAGACACACCATCAGACACAGCGTCAGACAGACACACTCTGCAGAGAACCCGTCAGACACAGTATCAGACAGACACACTCTGCAGAGACACCATCAGACACAGCGTCAGACAGACACATTCTGCAGAGAACCCATCAGACACAGCGTCTGGCAGACACACTCTGCAAAAACACCATCAGACACAACGTCAGGCACACACATTCTGCAGAGAAACCATCAGAAACAGCATTAGGCACACACACCCTGCAGAGAAAACTTCAGACACAGCGTCAGGCAGACATACTCTGCAGAGGAACCATCAGAAACAGCATCAGGCACACACACTCTGCAGATAAACCATCAGACATAGCGTCAGGCAGACACACTCTGCTGACACACCATCAGACACAGAGTCAGACAGACACAAGCTGCAGACACACCATCAGACACAGCGTCAGACAGACACACTCTGCAGAGAAACCATCAGACAGACCGTCAGACAGACACACTCTGCAGAGAAACCATCAGACACAGCATCAGGCAGAAACACTCTGCAGAGAAACCATCAGACCCAGCGTCAGGCAGACACACTCTGCAGAGAAAACATCAAACACAGCGTCAGACAGAAACACTCTGCAGAGAAACCATCAGACACAGCATCAGGCAGACACACTCTGCAGAGAAACCATCGGACACAGCGTCAGACAGACACACTCTGCAGACATACCATCAGACACAGCGTCAGGCAGACACAATCTGCAGAGAAACCATCAGACACAGCGTCAGACTGACACACTCTGCAGAAACATCATCAGACACACCGTCAGGCAGGCACACTCTGCAAACACATGTTCAGACACACTGTCAGGCAGACACACTCTGCAGAGAAACCATCAGACACAGCGTCAGGCAGACACACTTTGCAGAGAAAACATCAGAGACACCATCATGCAGAAACACTCTGCAAAAACACCATCAGACACAGCGTCAGGCAGACACACTCTGCAGAGAAACCATCAGACACAGCGTCAGGCAGACACACTCTGCAAAAACACCATCAGGCACAGCGTCAGGCAGACACACTCTGCAGATAAACCATCAGACACACCGTCAGACAGACACACTCTGCAGAGAAAGCGTCAGACACAGCGTCAGACAGACACACTCTGCAGACACACCATCAGACACAGTGTCAGACAGACACAGTCTGCAGAGAACCCATCAGACACAGCGTCAGACAGACACACTCAGCAGAGAACCCGTCAGACACAGTATCAGACAGACACACTCTGCAGACACACCATCAGACACAGCGTCAGACAGACAGATTCTGCAGAGAACCCATCAGACCCAGCGTCAGGCAGACACACTCTGCAGAGAAACCATCAAACACAGCGTCAGACAGAAACACTCTGCAGAGAAACCATCAGACACAGCATCAGGCAGACACACTCGGCAGATAAACCATCAGACACAGCGTCAGACAGACACACTCTGCAGACATACCATCAGACACACCGTCAGACAGACACACTCTGCAGAGAAACCATCAGACACACCGTCAGGCAGACACACTCTGCAGAGATACCATCAGACATAGCGTCAGGCAGACACACTCTGCAGAGAAACCATCAGACACACCGTCAGGCAGACACACTCTGCAGACACACCATCAGACACACCGTCAGACAGACACACTCTGCAGAGAAACCATCAGACACAGCGTCAGACAGAAACACTCTGCAGAGACACCATCAGACACAGCGTCAGACAGACACACTCTGCAGACACATCATCAGACACAGCGTCAGACAGACACACTCTGCAGACACACCATCAGACACAGCGTCAGACAGACACACTCTGCAGAGAACCCGTCAGACACAGTATCAGACAGAACACTCTGCAGACACACGATCAGACAGACCGTCAGGCAGACACACTCTGCAGAGGAACCATCAGACACAGCGTCAGACAGACACACTCTGCAGAGACACCATCAGACACACCGTCAGGCAGCCACACTCTGCAGAGAAACCATCAGACACAGCGTCAGGCAGACACACTCTGCAAACACACCATCAGACACAGCGTCAGACAGACACTCTGCAGAGACACCATCAGACACAGCGTCAGACAGACACACTCCACAGACACACCATCAGACACAGCGTCAGACAGACACACTCTGCAGAGAACCCGTCAGACACAGTATCAGACAGACACACTCTGCAGAGAAACCATCAGACACAGCGTCAGGCAGAGACACTCTGCAGACACACAATCAGACACAACGTCAGGCACACACATTCTGCAGAGAAACCATCAGAAAAAGCATCAGGCACACACACTCTGCAGAGAAAACTTCAGACACAGCGTCAGGCAGACACACACTGCTGACACACCATCAGACACAGAGTCAGACAGACACAATCTGCAGACACACCATCGGACACAGAGTCAGACAGACACACTCTGCAGAGAAACCATCAGACAGACCATCAGACAGACACACTCTGCAGAGAAACCATCAGACACAGCGTCAGGCAGACACACTCTGCAGAGAAACCATCAGACACAGAGTCAGAAAGACACAGTCTGCAGAGAAACCATCAGACACAGCGTCAGGCAGACACAATCTGCAGAGAAACCATCAGACACAGCGTCAGACTGACACACTCTGCAGAAACATCATCAGACACACCGTCAGGCAGGCACACTCTGCAAACACATGTTCAGACACACTGTCAGGCAGACACACTCTGCAGAGAAACCATCAGACACAGCGTCAGGCAGACACACTTTGCAGAGAAAACATCAGAGACACCATCATGCAGAAACACTCTGCAAAAACACCATCAGACACAGCGTCAGGCAGACACACTCTGCAGAGAAACCATCAGACACAGCGTCAGGCAGACACACTCTGCAAAAACACCATCAGGCACAGCGTCAGGCAGACACACTCTGCAGATAAACCATCAGACACACCGTCAGACAGACACACTCTGCAGAGAAAGCGTCAGACACAGCGTCAGACAGACACACTCTGCAGACACACCATCAGACACAGTGTCAGACAGACACAGTCTGCAGAGAACCCATCAGACACAGCGTCAGACAGACACACTCAGCAGAGAACCCGTCAGACACAGTATCAGACAGACACACTCTGCAGACACACCATCAGACACAGCGTCAGACAGACAGATTCTGCAGAGAACCCATCAGACCCAGCGTCAGGCAGACATACTCTGCAGACACACAATCAGACACAGCTTCAGGCACACACATTCTGCAGAGAAACCATCAGAAACAGCATCAGGCACACACACTCTGCAGATAAACCATCAGACACAGCGTCAGGCAGACACACTCTGCTGACACACCATCAGACACAGCGTCAGACAGACACACTCTGCAGAGAAACCATCAGACAGACCGTCAGACAGACACACTCTGCAGAGAAACCATCAGACACAGCATCAGGCAGAAACACTCTGCAGAGAAACCATCAGACCCAGCGTCAGGCAGACACACTCTGCAGAGAAACCGTCAAACACAGTGTCAGACAGACACACTCTGCAGAGAAACCATCAGACACAGCATCAGGCAGACACACTCTGCAGAGACACCATCAGACACAGCGTCAGACAGACACACTCTGCAGACACACCATCAGACACAGCGTCAGACAGACACACTCTGCAGACACACCATCAGACACAGCGTCAGACAGACACACTCTGCAGAGAACACGTCAGACACAGTATCAGACAGAACACTCTGCAGACACACCATCAGACAGACCGTCAGGCAGACACACTTTGCATAGAAACCATCAGACACAGCGTCAGACAGACACAGTCTGCAGAGACACCATCAGACACACCGTCAGGCAGCCACACTCTGCAGACACACCATAAGACACAGCGTCAGACAGACACACTCTGCAGACACACCATCAGACACACCGTCAGACAGACACACTCTGCAGAGAAACCATCAAACAGACCGTCAGACAGACACACTCTGCAGAGAAACCATCAGACACAGCGTCAGGCAGACACACTCTGCAGAGAAACCATCAGACACAGAGTCAGAAAGACAAAGTCTGCAGAGAACCCATCAGACACATCGTCAGGCAGACACACTCTGCAGAGAAACCATCAGACACAGCGTCAGGCAGACACACTCTGCAAAAACACCATCAGACACACCGTCAGACAGACACACTCTGCAGAGAAACCAACAGACAGACCGTCAGACAGACACACTCTGCAGAGAAACCATCAGACACAGCGTCAGGCAGACATACTCTGCAGAGTAACCATCAGAAACAGCATCAGCCACACACACTCTGCAGATAAACCATCAGACACACCGTCAGGCAGACACACTCTGCTGACACAACATCAGACACAGAGTCAGACAGACACAAGCTGCAGAGACACCATCAGACACAGCGTCAGACAGACACACTCTGCAGAGAAACCATCAGACAGACCGTCAGACAGACAAACTCTGCAGAGAAACCATCAGACACAGCATCAGGCAGAAACACTCTGCAGAGAAACCATCAGACCCAGCGTCAGGCAGACACAGTCTGCAGAGAAACCATCAAACACAGCGTCAGACAGACACACTCTGCAGAGAAACCATCAGACACAGCATCAGGCAGACACACCCTGCAGAGAAACCATCAGACACAGCGTCAGACAGACACACTCTGCAGACATACCATCAGACACACCGTCAGGCAGACACACTCTGCAGAGAAACCATCAGACACAGAGTCAGAAAGACAGCGTCTGCAGAGAAACCATCAGACACATTGTCAGGCAGACACACCCTGCAGAGAAACCATCAGACACACCGTCAGACAGACACACTCTGCAGAGAAACCAACAGACAGACCGTCAGACAGACACACTCTGCAGAGGAACCATCAGACACAGCGTCAGGCAGACATACTCTGCAGAGGAACCATGAGAAACAGCGTCAGGCAGACACACTCTGCAGAGAAACCATCAAACACAGCGTCAGACAGACACACTCTGCAGAGAAACCATCAGACACAGCATCAGGCAGACTCACTCTGCAGAGAAACCATCAGACACAGCGTCAGACAGACACACTCTGCAGACATACCATCAGACACACCGTCAGACAGACACACTCTGCAGAGAAACCATCAGACACACCGTCAGGCAGACACACTCTGCAGAGATACCATCAGACATAGCGTCAGGCAGACACACTCTGCAGAGAAACCATCAGACACACCGTCAGGCAGACACACTCTGCAGACACACCATCAGACACACCGTCAGACAGACACACTCTGCAGAGAAACCATCAGACACAGCGTCAGACAGACACACTCTGCAGAGACACCATCAGACACAGCGTCAGACAGACACACTCTGCAGACACACCATCAGATACAGCGTCAGACAGACACACTCTGAAGACACACCATCAGACACAACGTCAGACAGACACACTCTGCAGAGAACACGTCAGACACAGTATCAGACAGAACACTCTGCAGACACACCAGCAGACACACCGTCAGGCAGACACACTCTGCAGAGATACCATCAGACATAGCGTCAGGCAGACACACTCTGCAGAGAAACCATCAGACACACCGTCAGGCAGACACACTCTGCAGACACACCATCAGACACACCGTCAGGCAGACGCACTTTGCATAGAAACCATCAGACACAGCGTCAGACAGACACACTCTGCAGACACACCATCAGACACACCGTCAGACAGACACACTCTGCAGAGAAACCATCAGACAGACCGTCAGACAGACACACTCTGCAGAGAAACCATCAGACACAGCGTCAGGCAGACACACTCTGCAGAGAAACCATCAGACACAGAGTCAGAAAGACAACGTCTGCAGAGAAACCATCAGACACATTGTCAGGCAGACACACTCTGCAGAGAAACCATCAGACACAGCGTCAGGCAGACACACTCTGCAAAAACACCATCAGACACACCGTCAGACAGACACACTCTGCAGAGAAACCAACAGACAGACCGTCAGACAGACACACTCTGCAGAGAAACCATCAGACACAGCGTCAGGCAGACATACTCTGCAGAGGAACCATCAGAAACAGCATCAGGCACACACACTCTGCAGATAAACCATCAGACACACCGTCAGGCAGACACACTCTGCTGACACACCATCAGACACAGAGTCAGACAGACACAAGCTGCAGAGACACGATCAGACACAGCGTCAGACAGACACACTCTGCAGAGAAACCATCAGACAGACCGTCAGACAGACACACTCTGCAGAGAAACCATCAGACACAGCATCAGGCAGAAACACTCTGCAGAGAAACCATCAGACACACCGTCAGGCATACACACTCTGCAGAGAAACCATCAAACACAGCGTCAGACAGACACACTCAACAGAGAAACCATCAGACACAGCGTCAGACAGACACACTCTGCAGAGACACCATCAGACACAGCGTCAGACAGACACACTCTGCAAACACACCATCAGACACAGCGTCAGACAGACACACTCTGCAGACACACCATCAGACACAGCGTCAGACAGACACACTCTGCAGAGAACCCATCAGACACAGTATCAGACAGAACACTCTGCAGACATCCATCAGAAAGACCGTCAGGCAGACACACTCTGCAGACACACCATCAGACACAGTGTCAGACAGACACACTCTGCAGAGAAACCATCAGACAGACCGTCAGACAGACACACTCTGCAGAGAAACCATCAGACACAGCGTCAAGCAGACACACTCTGCAGAGAAACCATCAGACACAGCGTCAGACAGACACTCTGCAGAGACACCATCAGACACAGCGTCAGACAGACACACTCCACAGACACACCATCAGACACAGCGTCAGACAGACACACTCTGCAGAGAAACCATCAGACACAGCGTCAGACAGACACATTCTGCAGAGAACCCATCAGACACTGCGTCAGGCAGACACACTCTGCAGACACACAATCAGACACAACGTCAGGCACACACATTCTGCAGAGAAACCATCAGAAACAGCATCAGGCACACACACCCTGCAGAGAAAACTTCAGACACAGCGTCAGGCAGACACACTCTGCTGACACACCATCAGACACACCGTCAGACAGACACACTCTGCAGAGAAACCATCAGACAGACCGTCAGACAGACACACTCTGCAGAGAAACCATCAGACACAGCGTCAGGCAGACACACTCTGCAGAGAAACCATCAGACACAGAGTCAGAAAGACAACGTCTGCAGAGAAACCATCAGACACATTGTCAGGCAGACACACTCTGCAGAGAAACCATCAGACACAGCGTCAGGCAGACACACTTTGCAGAGAAAACATCAGAGACACCATCATGCAGAAACACTCTGCAAAAACACCATCAGACACAGCGTCAGGCAGACACACTCTGCAGAGAAACCATCAGACACAGCGTCAGGCAGACACACTCTGCAAAAACACCATCAGGCACAGCGTCAGGCAGACACACTCTGCAGATAAACCATCAGACACACCGTCAGACAGACACACTCTGCAGAGAAAGCGTCAGACACAGCGTCAGACAGACACACTCTGCAGACACACCATCAGACACAGTGTCAGACAGACACAGTCTGCAGAGAACCCATCAGACACAGTATCAGACAGAACACTCTGCAGACATCCATCAGAAAGACCGTCAGGCAGACACACTCTGCAGACACACCATCAGACACAGTGTCAGACAGACACACTCTGCAGAGAAACCATCAGACAGACCGTCAGACAGACACACTCTGCAGAGAAACCATCAGACACACCGTCAGGCATACACACTCTGCAGAGAAACCATCAAACACAGCGTCAGACAGACACACTCAACAGAGAAACCATCAGACACAGCGTCAGACAGACACACTCTGCAGAGACACCATCAGACACAGCGTCAGACAGACACACTCTGCAAACACACCATCAGACACAGCGTCAGACAGACACACTCTGCAGACACACCATCAGACACAGCGTCAGACAGACACACTCTGCAGAGAACCCATCAGACACAGTATCAGACAGAACACTCTGCAGACATCCATCAGAAAGACCGTCAGGCAGACACACTCTGCAGACACACCATCAGACACAGTGTCAGACAGACACACTCTGCAGAGAAACCATCAGACAGACCGTCAGACAGACACACTCTGCAGAGAAACCATCAGACACAGCGTCAAGCAGACACACTCTGCAGAGAAACCATCAGACACAGCGTCAGACAGACACTCTGCAGAGACACCATCAGACACAGCGTCAGACAGACACACTCCACAGACACACCATCAGACACAGCGTCAGACAGACACACTCTGCAGAGAAACCATCAGACACAGCGTCAGACAGACACATTCTGCAGAGAACCCATCAGACACTGCGTCAGGCAGACACACTCTGCAGACACACAATCAGACACAACGTCAGGCACACACATTCTGCAGAGAAACCATCAGAAACAGCATCAGGCACACACACCCTGCAGAGAAAACTTCAGACACAGCGTCAGGCAGACACACTCTGCTGACACACCATCAGACACACCGTCAGACAGACACACTCTGCAGAGAAACCATCAGACAGACCGTCAGACAGACACACTCTGCAGAGAAACCATCAGACACAGCGTCAGGCAGACACACTCTGCAGAGAAACCATCAGACACAGAGTCAGAAAGACAACGTCTGCAGAGAAACCATCAGACACATTGTCAGGCAGACACACTCTGCAGAGAAACCATCAGACACAGCGTCAGGCAGACACACTTTGCAGAGAAAACATCAGAGACACCATCATGCAGAAACACTCTGCAAAAACACCATCAGACACAGCGTCAGGCAGACACACTCTGCAGAGAAACCATCAGACACAGCGTCAGGCAGACACACTCTGCAAAAACACCATCAGGCACAGCGTCAGGCAGACACACTCTGCAGATAAACCATCAGACACACCGTCAGACAGACACACTCTGCAGAGAAAGCGTCAGACACAGCGTCAGACAGACACACTCTGCAGACACACCATCAGACACAGTGTCAGACAGACACAGTCTGCAGAGAACCCATCAGACACAGCGTCAGACAGACACACCCAGCAGAGAACCCGTCAGACACAGTATCAGACAGACACACTCTGCAGACACACCATCAGACACAGCGTCAGACAGACAGATTCTGCAGAGAACCCATCAGACCCAGCGTCAGGCAGACACACTCTGCAGAGAAACCATCAAACACAGCGTCAGACAGAAACACTCTGCAGAGAAACCATCAGACACAGCATCAGGCAGACACACTCGGCAGATAAACCATCAGACACAGCGTCAGACAGACACACTCTGCAGACATACCATCAGACACACCGTCAGACAGACACACTCTGCAGAGAAACCATCAGACACACCGTCAGGCAGACACACTCTGCAGAGATACCATCAGACATAGCGTCAGGCAGACACACTCTGCAGAGAAACCATCAGACACACCGTCAGGCAGACACACTCTGCAGACACACCATCAGACACACCGTCAGACAGACACACTCTGCAGAGAAACCATCAGACACAGCGTCAGACAGAAACACTCTGCAGAGACACCATCAGACACAGCGTCAGACAGACACACTCTGCAGACACATCATCAGACACAGCGTCAGACAGACACACTCTGCAGACACACCATCAGACACAGCGTCAGACAGACACACTCTGCAGAGAACCCGTCAGACACAGTATCAGACAGAACACTCTGCAGACACACGATCAGACAGACCGTCAGGCAGACACACTCTGCAGAGGAACCATCAGACACAGCGTCAGACAGACACACTCTGCAGAGACACCATCAGACACACCGTCAGGCAGCCACACTCTGCAGAGAAACCATCAGACACAGCGTCAGGCAGACACACTCTGCAAACACACCATCAGACACAGCGTCAGACAGACACTCTGCAGAGACACCATCAGACACAGCGTCAGACAGACACACTCCACAGACACACCATCAGACACAGCGTCAGACAGACACACTCTGCAGAGAACCCGTCAGACACAGTATCAGACAGACACACTCTGCAGAGAAACCATCAGACACAGCGTCAGGCAGAGACACTCTGCAGACACACAATCAGACACAACGTCAGGCACACACATTCTGCAGAGAAACCATCAGAAAAAGCATCAGGCACACACACTCTGCAGAGAAAACTTCAGACACAGCGTCAGGCAGACACACACTGCTGACACACCATCAGACACAGAGTCAGACAGACACAATCTGCAGACACACCATCGGACACAGAGTCAGACAGACACACTCTGCAGAGAAACCATCAGACAGACCATCAGACAGACACACTCTGCAGAGAAACCATCAGACACAGCGTCAGGCAGAAACACTCTGCAGAGAAAGCATCAGACACAGAGTCAGAAAGACACAGTCTGCAGAGAAACCATCAGACACAGCGTCAGGCAGACACAATCTGCAGAGAAACCATCAGACACAGCGTCAGACTGACACACTCTGCAGAAACATCATCAGACACACCGTCAGGCAGGCACACTCTGCAAACACATGTTCAGACACACTGTCAGGCAGACACACTCTGCAGAGAAACCATCAGACACAGCGTCAGGCAGACACACTTTGCAGAGAAAACATCAGAGACACCATCATGCAGAAACACTCTGCAAAAACACCATCAGACACAGCGTCAGGCAGACACACTCTGCAGAGAAACCATCAGACACAGCGTCAGGCAGACACACTCAGCAAAAACACCATCAGGCACAGCGTCAGGCAGACACACTCTGCAGATAAACCATCAGACACACCGTCAGACAGACACACTCTGCAGAGAAAGCGTCAGACACAGCGTCAGACAGACACACTCTGCAGACACACCATCAGACACAGTGTCAGACAGACACAGTCTGCAGAGAACCCATCAGACACAGCGTCAGACAGACACACTCAGCAGAGAACCCGTCAGACACAGTATCAGACAGACACACTCTGCAGACACACCATCAGACACAGCGTCAGACAGACAGATTCTGCAGAGAACCCATCAGACACAGCGTCAGGCAGACATACTCTGCAGACACACAATCAGACACAGCTTCAGGCACACACATTCTGCAGAGAAACCATCAGAAACAGCATCAGGCACACACACTCTGCAGATAAACCATCAGACACAGCGTCAGGCAGACACACTCTGCTGACACACCATCAGACACAGCGTCAGACAGACACACTCTGCAGAGAAACCATCAGACAGACCGTCAGACAGACACACTCTGCAGAGAAACCATCAGACACAGCATCAGGCAGAAACACTCTGCAGAGAAACCATCAGACCCAGCGTCAGGCAGACACACTCTGCAGAGAAACCGTCAAACACAGTGTCAGACAGACACACTCTGCAGAGAAACCATCAGACACAGCATCAGGCAGACACACTCTGCAGAGGAACCATTAGACACAGATTCAGACAGACACACTCTGCAGACATACCATCAGACACACCGTCAGACAGACACACTCTGCAGAGAAACCATCAGACACACCGTCAGGCAGACACACTCTGCAGAGATACCATCAGACATAGCGTCAGGCAGACACACTCTGCAGAGAAACCATCAGACACACCGTCAGGCAGACACACTCTGCAGACACACCATCAGACACACCGTCAGACAGACACACTCTGCAGAGAAACCATCAGACACAGCGTCAGACAGACACACTCTGCAGAGACACCATCAGACACAGCGTCAGACAGACACACTCTGCAGACACACCATCAGACACAGCGTCAGACAGACACACTCTGCAGACACACCATCAGACACAGCGTCAGACAGACACACTCTGCAGAGAACACGTCAGACACAGTATCAGACAGAACACTCTGCAGACACACCATCAGACAGACCGTCAGGCAGACACACTTTGCATAGAAACCATCAGACACAGCGTCAGACAGACACAGTCTGCAGAGACACCATCAGACACACCGTCAGGCAGCCACACTCTGCAGACACACCATAAGACACAGCGTCAGACAGACACACTCTGCAGACACACCATCAGACACACCGTCAGACAGACACACTCTGCAGAGAAACCATCAAACAGACCGTCAGACAGACACACTCTGCAGAGAAACCATCAGACACAGCGTCAGGCAGACACACTCTGCAGAGAAAACATCAGAGACACCATCATGCAGAAACACTCTGCAAAAACACCATCAGACACACCGTCAGGCATACACACTCTGCAGAGAAACCATCAAACACAGCGTCAGACAGACACACTCAACAGAGAAACCATCAGACACAGCGTCAGACAGACACACTCTGCAGAGACACCATCAGACACAGCGTCAGACAGACACACTCTGCAAACACACCATCAGACACAGCGTCAGACAGACACACTCTGCAGACACACCATCAGACACAGCGTCAGACAGACACACTCTGCAGAGAACCCATCAGACACAGTATCAGACAGAACACTCTGCAGACATCCATCAGAAAGACCGTCAGGCAGACACACTCTGCAGACACACCATCAGACACAGTGTCAGACAGACACACTCTGCAGAGAAACCATCAGACAGACCGTCAGACAGACACACTCTGCAGAGAAACCATCAGACACAGCGTCAAGCAGACACACTCTGCAGAGAAACCATCAGACACAGCGTCAGACAGACACTCTGCAGAGACACCATCAGACACAGCGTCAGACAGACACACTCCACAGACACACCATCAGACACAGCGTCAGACAGACACACTCTGCAGAGAAACCATCAGACACAGCGTCAGACAGACACATTCTGCAGAGAACCCATCAGACACTGCGTCAGGCAGACACACTCTGCAGACACACAATCAGACACAACGTCAGGCACACACATTCTGCAGAGAAACCATCAGAAACAGCATCAGGCACACACACCCTGCAGAGAAAACTTCAGACACAGCGTCAGGCAGACACACTCTGCTGACACACCATCAGACACACCGTCAGACAGACACACTCTGCAGAGAAACCATCAGACAGACCGTCAGACAGACACACTCTGCAGAGAAACCATCAGACACAGCGTCAGGCAGACACACTCTGCAGAGAAACCATCAGACACAGAGTCAGAAAGACAACGTCTGCAGAGAAACCATCAGACACATTGTCAGGCAGACACACTCTGCAGAGAAACCATCAGACACAGCGTCAGGCAGACACACTTTGCAGAGAAAACATCAGAGACACCATCATGCAGAAACACTCTGCAAAAACACCATCAGACACAGCGTCAGGCAGACACACTCTGCAGAGAAACCATCAGACACAGCGTCAGGCAGACACACTCTGCAAAAACACCATCAGGCACAGCGTCAGGCAGACACACTCTGCAGATAAACCATCAGACACACCGTCAGACAGACACACTCTGCAGAGAAAGCGTCAGACACAGCGTCAGACAGACACACTCTGCAGACACACCATCAGACACAGTGTCAGACAGACACAGTCTGCAGAGAACCCATCAGACACAGCGTCAGACAGACACACCCAGCAGAGAACCCGTCAGACACAGTATCAGACAGACACACTCTGCAGACACACCATCAGACACAGCGTCAGACAGACAGATTCTGCAGAGAACCCATCAGACCCAGCGTCAGGCAGACACACTCTGCAGAGAAACCATCAAACACAGCGTCAGACAGAAACACTCTGCAGAGAAACCATCAGACACAGCATCAGGCAGACACACTCGGCAGATAAACCATCAGACACAGCGTCAGACAGACACACTCTGCAGACATACCATCAGACACACCGTCAGACAGACACACTCTGCAGAGAAACCATCAGACACACCGTCAGGCAGACACACTCTGCAGAGATACCATCAGACATAGCGTCAGGCAGACACACTCTGCAGAGAAACCATCAGACACACCGTCAGGCAGACACACTCTGCAGACACACCATCAGACACACCGTCAGACAGACACACTCTGCAGAGAAACCATCAGACACAGCGTCAGACAGAAACACTCTGCAGAGACACCATCAGACACAGCGTCAGACAGACACACTCTGCAGACACATCATCAGACACAGCGTCAGACAGACACACTCTGCAGACACACCATCAGACACAGCGTCAGACAGACACACTCTGCAGAGAACCCGTCAGACACAGTATCAGACAGAACACTCTGCAGACACACGATCAGACAGACCGTCAGGCAGACACACTCTGCAGAGGAACCATCAGACACAGCGTCAGACAGACACACTCTGCAGAGACACCATCAGACACACCGTCAGGCAGCCACACTCTGCAGAGAAACCATCAGACACAGCGTCAGGCAGACACACTCTGCAAACACACCATCAGACACAGCGTCAGACAGACACTCTGCAGAGACACCATCAGACACAGCGTCAGACAGACACACTCCACAGACACACCATCAGACACAGCGTCAGACAGACACACTCTGCAGAGAACCCGTCAGACACAGTATCAGACAGACACACTCTGCAGAGAAACCATCAGACACAGCGTCAGGCAGAGACACTCTGCAGACACACAATCAGACACAACGTCAGGCACACACATTCTGCAGAGAAACCATCAGAAAAAGCATCAGGCACACACACTCTGCAGAGAAAACTTCAGACACAGCGTCAGGCAGACACACACTGCTGACACACCATCAGACACAGAGTCAGACAGACACAATCTGCAGACACACCATCGGACACAGAGTCAGACAGACACACTCTGCAGAGAAACCATCAGACAGACCATCAGACAGACACACTCTGCAGAGAAACCATCAGACACAGCGTCAGGCAGAAACACTCTGCAGAGAAAGCATCAGACACAGAGTCAGAAAGACACAGTCTGCAGAGAAACCATCAGACACAGCGTCAGGCAGACACAATCTGCAGAGAAACCATCAGACACAGCGTCAGACTGACACACTCTGCAGAAACATCATCAGACACACCGTCAGGCAGGCACACTCTGCAAACACATGTTCAGACACACTGTCAGGCAGACACACTCTGCAGAGAAACCATCAGACACAGCGTCAGGCAGACACACTTTGCAGAGAAAACATCAGAGACACCATCATGCAGAAACACTCTGCAAAAACACCATCAGACACAGCGTCAGGCAGACACACTCTGCAGAGAAACCATCAGACACAGCGTCAGGCAGACACACTCAGCAAAAACACCATCAGGCACAGCGTCAGGCAGACACACTCTGCAGATAAACCATCAGACACACCGTCAGACAGACACACTCTGCAGAGAAAGCGTCAGACACAGCGTCAGACAGACACACTCTGCAGACACACCATCAGACACAGTGTCAGACAGACACAGTCTGCAGAGAACCCATCAGACACAGCGTCAGACAGACACACTCAGCAGAGAACCCGTCAGACACAGTATCAGACAGACACACTCTGCAGACACACCATCAGACACAGCGTCAGACAGACAGATTCTGCAGAGAACCCATCAGACACAGCGTCAGGCAGACATACTCTGCAGACACACAATCAGACACAGCTTCAGGCACACACATTCTGCAGAGAAACCATCAGAAACAGCATCAGGCACACACACTCTGCAGATAAACCATCAGACACAGCGTCAGGCAGACACACTCTGCTGACACACCATCAGACACAGCGTCAGACAGACACACTCTGCAGAGAAACCATCAGACAGACCGTCAGACAGACACACTCTGCAGAGAAACCATCAGACACAGCATCAGGCAGAAACACTCTGCAGAGAAACCATCAGACCCAGCGTCAGGCAGACACACTCTGCAGAGAAACCGTCAAACACAGTGTCAGACAGACACACTCTGCAGAGAAACCATCAGACACAGCATCAGGCAGACACACTCTGCAGAGGAACCATTAGACACAGATTCAGACAGACACACTCTGCAGACATACCATCAGACACACCGTCAGACAGACACACTCTGCAGAGAAACCATCAGACACACCGTCAGGCAGACACACTCTGCAGAGATACCATCAGACATAGCGTCAGGCAGACACACTCTGCAGAGAAACCATCAGACACACCGTCAGGCAGACACACTCTGCAGACACACCATCAGACACACCGTCAGACAGACACACTCTGCAGAGAAACCATCAGACACAGCGTCAGACAGACACACTCTGCAGAGACACCATCAGACACAGCGTCAGACAGACACACTCTGCAGACACACCATCAGACACAGCGTCAGACAGACACACTCTGCAGACACACCATCAGACACAGCGTCAGACAGACACACTCTGCAGAGAACACGTCAGACACAGTATCAGACAGAACACTCTGCAGACACACCATCAGACAGACCGTCAGGCAGACACACTTTGCATAGAAACCATCAGACACAGCGTCAGACAGACACAGTCTGCAGAGACACCATCAGACACACCGTCAGGCAGCCACACTCTGCAGACACACCATAAGACACAGCGTCAGACAGACACACTCTGCAGACACACCATCAGACACACCGTCAGACAGACACACTCTGCAGAGAAACCATCAAACAGACCGTCAGACAGACACACTCTGCAGAGAAACCATCAGACACAGCGTCAGGCAGACACACTCTGCAGAGAAACCATCAGACACAGAGTCAGAAAGACAAAGTCTGCAGAGAACCCATCAGACACATCGTCAGGCAGACACACTCTGCAGAGAAACCATCAGACACAGCTTCAGGCAGACACACTCTGCAAAAACACCATCAGACACACCGTCAGACAGACACACTCTGCAGAGAAACCAACAGACAGACCGTCAGACAGACACACTCTGCAGAGAAACCATCAGACACAGCGTCAGGCAGACATACTCTGCAGAGTAACCATCAGAAACAGCATCAGCCACACACACTCTGCAGATAAACCATCAGACACACCGTCAGGCAGACACACTCTGCTGACACAACATCAGACACAGAGTCAGACAGACACAAGCTGCAGAGACACCATCAGACACAGCGTCAGACAGACACACTCTGCAGAGAAACCATCAGACAGACCGTCAGACAGACAAACTCTGCAGAGAAACCATCAGACACAGCATCAGGCAGAAACACTCTGCAGAGAAACCATCAGACCCAGCGTCAGGCAGACACAGTCTGCAGAGAAACCATCAAACACAGCGTCAGACAGACACACTCTGCAGAGAAACCATCAGACACAGCATCAGGCAGACACACCCTGCAGAGAAACCATCAGACACAGCGTCAGACAGACACACTCTGCAGACATACCATCAGACACACCGTCAGGCAGACACACTCTGCAGAGAAACCATCAGACACAGAGTCAGAAAGACAGCGTCTGCAGAGAAACCATCAGACACATTGTCAGGCAGACACACCCTGCAGAGAAACCATCAGACACAGCGTCAGACAGACACACTCTGCAGAGAAACCAACAGACAGACCGTCAGACAGACACACTCTGCAGAGGAACCATCAGACACAGCGTCAGGCAGACATACTCTGCAGAGGAACCATGAGAAACAGCGTCAGGCAGACACACTCTGCAGAGAAACCATCAAACACAGCGTCAGACAGACACACTCTGCAGAGAAACCATCAGACACAGCATCAGGCAGACTCACTCTGCAGAGAAACCATCAGACACAGCGTCAGACAGACACACTCTGCAGACATACCATCAGACACACCGTCAGACAGACACACTCTGCAGAGAAACCATCAGACACACCGTCAGGCAGACACACTCTGCAGAGATACCATCAGACATAGCGTCAGGCAGACACACTCTGCAGAGAAACCATCAGACACACCGTCAGGCAGACACACTCTGCAGACACACCATCAGACACACCGTCAGACAGACACACTCTGCAGAGAAACCATCAGACACAGCGTCAGACAGACACACTCTGCAGAGACACCATCAGACACAGCGTCAGACAGACACACTCTGCAGACACACCATCAGATACAGCGTCAGACAGACACACTCTGAAGACACACCATCAGACACAACGTCAGACAGACACACTCTGCAGAGAACACGTCAGACACAGTATCAGACAGAACACTCTGCAGACACACCAGCAGACACACCGTCAGGCAGACACACTCTGCAGAGATACCATCAGACATAGCGTCAGGCAGACACACTCTGCAGAGAAACCATCAGACACACCGTCAGGCAGACACACTCTGCAGACACACCATCAGACACACCGTCAGGCAGACGCACTTTGCATAGAAACCATCAGACACAGCGTCAGACAGACACACTCTGCAGACACACCATCAGACACACCGTCAGACAGACACACTCTGCAGAGAAACCATCAGACAGACCGTCAGACAGACACACTCTGCAGAGAAACCATCAGACACAGCGTCAGGCAGACACACTCTGCAGAGAAACCATCAGACACAGAGTCAGAAAGACAACGTCTGCAGAGAAACCATCAGACACATTGTCAGGCAGACACACTCTGCAGAGAAACCATCAGACACAGCGTCAGGCAGACACACTCTGCAAAAACACCATCAGACACACCGTCAGACAGACACACTCTGCAGAGAAACCAACAGACAGACCGTCAGACAGACACACTCTGCAGAGAAACCATCAGACACAGCGTCAGGCAGACATACTCTGCAGAGGAACCATCAGAAACAGCATCAGGCACACACACTCTGCAGATAAACCATCAGACACACCGTCAGGCAGACACACTCTGCTGACACACCATCAGACACAGAGTCAGACAGACACAAGCTGCAGAGACACGATCAGACACAGCGTCAGACAGACACACTCTGCAGAGAAACCATCAGACAGACCGTCAGACAGACACACTCTGCAGAGAAACCATCAGACACAGCATCAGGCAGAAACACTCTGCAGAGAAACCATCAGACACACCGTCAGGCATACACACTCTGCAGAGAAAGCATCAAACACAGCGTCAGACAGACACACTCAACAGAGAAACCATCAGACACAGCGTCAGACAGACACACTCTGCAGAGACACCTTCAGACACAGCGTCAGACAGACACACTCTGCAAACACACCATCAGACACAGCGTCAGACAGACACACTCTGCAGACACACCATCAGACACAGCGTCAGACAGACACACTCTGCAGAGAACCCATCAGACACAGTATCAGACAGAACACTCTGCAGACACACCATCAGAAAGACCGTCAGGCAGACACACTCTGCAGACACACCATCAGACACAGTGTCAGACAGACACACTCTGCAGAGAAACCATCAGACAGACCGTCAGACAGACACACTCTGCAGAGAAACCATCAGACACAGCGTCAAGCAGACACACTCTGCAGAGAAACCATCAGACACAGCGTCAGACAGACACTCTGCAGAGACACCATCAGACACAGCGTCAGACAGACACACTCCACAGACACACCATCAGACACAGCGTCAGACAGACACACTCTGCAGAGAAACCATCAGACACAGCGTCAGACAGACACATTCTGCAGAGAACCCATCAGACACTGCGTCAGGCAGACACACTCTGCAGACACACAATCAGACACAACGTCAGGCACACACATTCTGCAGAGAAACCATCAGAAACAGCATCAGGCACACACACCCTGCAGAGAAAACTTCAGACACAGCGTCAGGCAGACACACTCTGCTGACACACCATCAGACACACCGTCAGACAGACACACTCTGCAGAGAAACCATCAGACAGACCGTCAGACAGACACACTCTGCAGAGAAACCATCAGACACAGCGTCAGGCAGACACACTCTGCAGAGAAACCATCAGACACAGAGTCAGAAAGACAACGTCTGCAGAGAAACCATCAGACACATTGTCAGGCAGACACACTCTGCAGAGAAACCATCAGACACAGCGTCAGGCAGACACACTCTGCAAAAACACCATCAGACACACCGTCAGACAGACACACTCTACAGAGAAACCAACAGACAGACCGTCAGACAGACACACTCTGCAGAGAAACCATCAGACACAGCGTCAGGCAGACATACTCTGCAGAGGAACCATCAGAAACAGCATCAGGCACACACACTCTGCAGATAAACCATCAGACACACCGTCAGGCAGACACACTCTGCTGACACACCATCAGACACAGAGTCAGACAGACACAAGCTGCAGAGACACGATCAGACACAGCGTCAGACAGACACACTCTGCAGAGAAACCATCAGACAGACCGTCAGACAGACACACTCTGCAGAGAAACCATCAGACACAGCATCAGGCAGAAACACTCTGCAGAGAAACCATCAGACACACCGTCAGGCATACACACTCTGCAGAGAAACCATCAAACACAGCGTCAGACAGACACACTCAACAGAGAAACCATCAGACACAGCGTCAGACAGACACACTCTGCAGAGACACCATCAGACACAGCGTCAGACAGACACACTCTGCAAACACACCATCAGACACAGCGTCAGACAGACACACTCTGCAGACACACCATCAGACACAGCGTCAGACAGACACACTCTGCAGAGAACCCATCAGACACAGTATCAGACAGAACACTCTGCAGACACACCATCAGAAAGACCGTCAGGCAGACACACTCTGCAGACACACCATCAGACACAGTGTCAGACAGACACACTCTGCAGAGAAACCATCAGACAGACCGTCAGACAGACACACTCTGCAGAGAAACCATCAGACACAGCGTCAAGCAGACACACTCTGCAGAGAAACCATCAGACACAGCGTCAGACAGACACTCTGCAGAGACACCATCAGACACAGCGTCAGACAGACACACTCCACAGACACACCATCAGACACAGCGTCAGACAGACACACTCTGCAGAGAAACCATCAGACACAGCGTCAGACAGACACATTCTGCAGAGAACCCATCAGACACTGCGTCAGGCAGACACACTCTGCAGACACACAATCAGACACAACGTCAGGCACACACATTCTGCAGAGAAACCATCAGAAACAGCATCAGGCACACACACCCTGCAGAGAAAACTTCAGACACAGCGTCAGGCAGACACACTCTGCTGACACACCATCAGACACAGCGTCAGACAGACACAATCTGCAGACACACCATCAGACACAGAGTCAGACAGACACACTCTGCAGAGAAACCATCAGACACAGCGTCAGGCAGACACAATCTGCAGAGAAACCATCAGACACAGCGTCAGACTGACACACTCTGCAGAAACATCATCAGACAAAAACCTCAGGCAGGCACTCTCTGCAGACACATGTTCAGACACACTGTCAGGCAGACACACTCTGCAGAGAAACCATCAGACACAGCGTCAGGCAGACACACTTTGCAGAGAAAACATCAGAGACACCGTCATGCAGAAACACTCTGCAAAAACACCATCAGACACAGCGTCAGGCAGACACACTCTGCAGAGAAACCATCAGACACAGCGTCAGGCAGACACACTCTGCAAAAACACCATCAGGCACAGCGTCAGGCAGACACACTCTGCAGATAAACCATCAGACACACCGTCAGACAGACACACTCTGCAGAGAAAGCGTCAGACACAGCGTCAGACAGACACACTCTGCAGAGACACCATCAGTCACAGCGTCAGACAGACACAGTCTGCAGAGAACCCATCAGACACAGCGTCAGACAGACACACTCTGCAGACACACCATCAGACACAGCGTCAGACAGACACATTCTGCAGAGAACCCATCAGGCACAGCTTCAGGAAGACATACTCTGCAGACACACAATCAGACACAGCTTCAGGCACACACATTCTGCAGAGAAACCATCAGAAACAGCATCAGGCACACACACTCTGCAGATAAACCATCAGACACAGCGTCAGGCAGACACACTCTGCTGACACACCATCAGACACAGAGTCAGACAGACACAAGCTGCAGACACACCATCAGACACACCGTCAGGCAGACACACTCTGCAGAGATACCATCAGACATAGCGTCAGGCAGACACACTCTGCAGAGAAACCATCAGACACACCGTCAGGCAGACACACTCTGCAGACACACCATCAGACACACCGTCAGACAGACACACTCTGCAGAGAAACCATCAGACACAGCGTCAGACAGACACACTCTGCAGAGACACCATCAGACACAGCGTCAGACAGACACACTCTGCAGACACACCATCAGATACAGCGTCAGACAGACACACTCTGAAGACACAACATCAGACACAACGTCAGACAGACACACTCTGCAGAGAACACGTCAGACACAGTATCAGACAGAACACTCTGCAGACACACCATCAGACACACCGTCAGGCAGACACATTCAGCAGAGATACCATCAGACATAGCGTCAGGCAGACACACTCTGCAGAGAAACCATCAGACACACCGTCAGGCAGACACACTCTGCAGACACACCATCAGACACACCGTCAGGCAGACACACTTTGCATAGAAACCATCAGACACAGCGTCAGACAGACACACTCTGCAGAGACAACATCAGACACACCGTCAGACAGACACACTCTGCAGAGAAACCATCAGACAGACACACTCTGCAGAGAAACCATCAGACACAGCGTCAGGCAGACACACTCTGCAGAGAAACCATCAGACACAGAGTCAGAAAGACAACGTCTGCAGAGAAACCATCAGACACATTGTCAGGCAGACACACTCTGCAGAGAAACCATCAGACACAGCGTCAGGCAGACACACTCTGCAAAAACACCATCAGACACACCGTCAGACAGACACACTCTGCAGAGAAACCAACAGACAGACCGTCAGACAGACACACTCTGCAGAGAAACCATCAGACAGAGCGTCAGGCAGACATACTCTGCAGAGGAACCATCAGAAACAGCATCAGGCACACACACTCTGCAGATAAACCATCAGACACACCGTCAGGCAGACACACTCTGCTGACACACCATCAGACACAGAGTCAGACAGACACAAAATGTAGACACACCATCGGACACAGCGTCAGACAGACACACTCTGCAGAGAAACCATCAGACAGAACGTCAGACAGACACACTCTGCAGAGAAACCATCAGACACAGCATCAGGCAGAAACACTCTGCAGAGAAACCATCAGACCCAGCGTCAGGCAGACACACTCTGCAGAGAAACCATCAAACACAGCGTCAGACAGACACACTCAACAGAGAAACCATCAGACACAGCATCAGGCAGACACAATCTGCAGACATACCATCAGACACACCGTCAGACAGACACACACTGCAGAGAAACCATCAGACACACCGTCAGGCAGACACACTCTGCAGAGATACCATCAGACATAGCGTCAGGCAGACACACTCTGCAGAGAAACCATCAGACACACCGTCAGGCAGACACACTCTGCAGACACACCATCAGACACACCATCAGACAGACACACTCTGCAGAGAAACCATCAGACACAGCGTCAGACAGACACACTCTGCAGAGACACCATCAGACACAGCGTCAGACAGACACACTCTGCAAACACACCATCAGACACAGCGTCAGACAGACACACTCTGCAGACACACCATCAGACACAGCGTCAGACAGACACACTCTGCAGAGAACCCATCAGACACAGTATCAGACAGAACACTCTGCAGACACACCATCAGAAAGACCGTCAGGCAGACACACTCTGCAGACACACCATCAGACACAGTGTCAGACAGACACACTCTGCAGAGAAACCATCAGACACACCGTCAGACAGACACACTCTGCAGAGAAACCATCAGACACAGCGTCAAGCAGACACACTCTGCAGAGAAACCATCAGACACAGCGTCAGACAGACACTCTGCAGAGACACCATCAGACACAGCGTCAGACAGACACACTCCACAGACACACCATCAGACACAGCGTCAGACAGACACACTCTGCAGAGAAACCATCAGACACAGCGTCAGACAGACACATTCTGCAGAGAACCCATCAGACACAGCGTCAGGCAGACACACTCTGCAGACACACAATCAGACACAACGTCAGGCACACACATTCTGCAGAGAAACAATCAGAAACAGCATCAGGCACACACACCCTGCAGAGAAAACTTCAGACACAGCGTCAGGCAGACACACTCTGCTGACACACCATCAGACACAGCGTCAGACAGACACAATCTGCAGACACACCATCAGACACAGAGTCAGACAGACACACTCTGCAGAGAAACCATCAGACACAGCGTCAGGCAGACACAATCTGCAGAGAAACCATCAGACACAGCGTCAGACTGACACACTCTGCAGAAACATCATCAGACACACCGTCAGGCAGGCACACTCTGCAGACACAGGTTCAGACACACTGTCAGGCAGACACACTCTGCAGAGAAACCATCAGACACAGCGTCAGGCAGACACACTTTGCAGAGAAAACATCAGAGACACCGTCATGCAGAAACACTCTGCAAAAACACCATCAGACACAGCGTCAGGCAGACACACTCTGCAGAGAAACCATCAGACACAGCGTCAGGCAGACACACTCTGCAAAAACACCATCAGGCACAGCGTCAGGCAGACACACTCTGCAGATAAACCATCAGACACACCGTCAGACAGACACACTCTGCAGAGAAAGCGTCAGACACAGCGTCAGACAGACACACTCTGCAGAGACACCATCAGTCACAGCGTCAGACAGACACAGTCTGCAGAGAACCCATCAGACACAGCGGCAGACAGACACACTCTGCAGACACACCATCAGACACAGCGTCAGACAGACACATTCTGCAGAGAACCCATCAGACACAGCTTCAGGAAGACATACTCTGCAGACACACAATCAGACACAGCTTCAGGCACACACATTCTGCAGAGAAACCATCAGAAACAGCATCAGGCACACACACTCTGCAGATAAACCATCAGAAACAGCGTCAGGCAGACACACTCTGCAGAGAAACCATCAGACACAGAGTCAGAAAGACAACGTCTGCAGAGAAACCATCAGACACATTGTCAGGCAGACACACTCTGCAGAGAAACCATCAGACACAGCGTCAGGCAGACACACTCTGCAAAAACACCATCAGACACACCGTCAGACAGACACACTCTGCAGAGAAACCAACAGACAGACCGTCAGACAGACACACTCTGCAGAGAAACCATCAGACACAGCGTCAGGCAGATATGCTCTGCAGAGGAACCATCAGAAACAGCATCAGGCACACACACTCTGCAGATAAACCATCAGACATACCGTCAGGCAGACACACTCTGCTGACACACCATCAGACACAGAGTCAGACAGACACAAGCTGCAGACACACCATCAGACACAGCGTCAGACAGACACACTCTGCAGAGAAACCATCAGACAGACCGTCAGACAGACACACTCTGCAGAGAAACCATCAGACACAGCATCAGGCAGAAACACTCTGCAGAGAAACCATCAGACCCAGCGTCAGGCAGACACACTCTGCAGAGAAACCATCAAACACAGCGTCAGACAGCCACACTCAACAGAGAAACCATCAGACACAGCATCAGGCAGACACAATCTGCAGACATACCATCAGACACACCGTCAGACAGACACACACTGCAGAGAAACCATCAGACACACCGTCAGGCAGACACACTCTGCAGAGATACCATCAGACATAGCGTCAGGCAGACACACTCGGCAGAGAAACCATCAGACACACCGTCAGGCAGACACACTCTGCAGACACACCATCAGACACACCGTCAGACAGACACACTCTGCAGAGAAACCATCAGACACAGCGTCAGACAGACACACTCTGCAGAGAAACCATCAGACACAGAGTCAGAAAGACAACGTCTGCAGAGAAACCATCAGACACATTGTCAGGCAGACACACTCTGCAGAGAAACCATCAGACACAGCGTCAGGCAGACACACTCTGCAAAAACACCATCAGACACACCGTCAGGCAGACACACTCTGCAGAGAAACCAACAGACAGACCGTCAGACAGACACACTCTGCAGAGAAACCATCAGACACAGCGTCAGGCAGACATACTCTGCAGAGGAACCATCAGAAACAGCATCAGGCACACACACTCTGCAGATAAACCATCAGACACACCGTCAGGCAGACACACTCTGCTGACACACCATCAGACACAGAGTCAGACAGACACAAAATGTAGACACACCATCAGACACAGCGTCAGACAGACACACTCTGCAGAGAAACCATCAGACAGACCGTCAGACAGACACACTCTGCAGAGAAACCATCAGACACAGCATCAGGCAGAAACACTCTGCAGAGAAACCATCAGACCCAGCGTCAGGCAGACACACTCTGCAGAGAAACCATCAAACACAGCGTCAGACAGACACACTGAACAGAGAAACCATCAGACACAGCATCAGGCAGACACAATCTGCAGACATACCATCAGACACACCGTCAGACAGACACACACTGCAGAGAAACCATCAGACACACCGTCAGGCAGACACACTCTGCAGAGATACCATCAGACATAGCGTCAGGCAGACACACTCTGCAGAGAAACCATCAGACACACCGTCAGGCAGACACACTCTGCAGACACACCATCAGACACACCGTCAGACAGACACACTCTGCAGAGAAACCATCAGACACAGCGTCAGACAGACACACTCTGCAGAGACACCATCAGACACAGCGTCAGACAGACACACTCTGCAAACACACCATCAGACACAGCGTCAGACAGACACACTCTGCAGACACACCATCAGACACAGCGTCAGACAGACACACTCTGCAGAGAACCCATCAGACACAGTATCAGACAGAACACTCTGCAGACACACCATCAGAAAGACCGTCAGGCAGACACACTCTGCAGACACACCATCAGACACAGTGTCAGACAGACACACTCTGCAGAGAAACCATCAGACAGACCGTCAGACAGACACACTCTGCAGAGAAACCATCAGACACAGCGTCAAGCAGACACACTCTGCAGAGAAACCATCAGACACAGCGTCAGACAGACACTCTGCAGAGACACCATCAGACACAGCGTCAGACAGACACACTCCACAGACACACCATCAGACACAGCGTCAGACAGACACAATCTGCAGACACACCATCAGACACAGAGTCAGACAGACACACTCTGCAGAGAAACCATCAGACACAGCGTCAGGCAGACACAATCTGCAGAGAAACCATCAGACACAGCGTCAGACTGACACACTCTGCAGAAACATCATCAGACACACCGTCAGGCAGGCACACTCTGCAGACACATGTTCAGACACACTGTCAGGCAGACACACTCTGCAGAGAAACCATCAGACACAGCGTCAGGCAGACACACTTTGCAGAGAAAACATCAGAGACACCGTCATGCAGAAACACTCTGCAAAAACACCATCAGACACAGCGTCAGGCAGACACACTCTGCAGAGAAACCATCAGACACAGCGTCAGGCAGACACACTCTGCAAAAACACCATCAGGCACAGCGTCAGGCAGACACACTCTGCAGATAAACCATCAGACACACCGTCAGACAGACACACTCTGCAGAGAAAGCGTCAGACACAGCGTCAGACAGACACACTGTGCAGAGACACCATCAGTCACAGCGTCAGACAGACACAGTCTGCAGAGAACCCATCAGACACAGCGTCAGACAGACACACTCTGCAGACACACCATCAGACACAGCGTCAGACAGACACATTCTGCAGAGAACCCATCAGACACAGCTTCAGGAAGACATACTCTGCAGACACACAATCAGACACAGCTTCAGGCACACACATTCTGCAGAGAAACCATCAGAAACAGCATCAGGCACACACACTCTGCAGATAAACCATCAGAAACAGCGTCAGGCAGACACACTCTGCAGAGAAACCATCAGACACAGAGTCAGAAAGACAACGTCTGCAGAGAAACCATCAGACACATTGTCAGGCAGACACACTCTGCAGAGAAACCATCAGACACAGCGTCAGGCAGACACACTCTGCAAAAACACCATCAGACACACCGTCAGACAGACACACTCTGCAGAGAAACCAACAGACAGACCGTCAGACAGACACACTCTGCAGAGAAAACATCAGACACAGCGTCAGGCAGACATACTCTGCAGAGGAACCATCAGAAACAGCATCAGGCACACACACTCTGCAGATAAACCATCAGACACACCGTCAGGCAGACACACTCTGCTGACACACCATCAGACACAGAGTCAGACAGACACAAGCTGCAGACACACCATCAGACACAGCGTCAGACAGACACACTCTGCAGAGAAACCATCAGACAGACCGTCAGACAGACACACTCTGCAGAGAAACCATCAGACACAGCATCAGGCAGAAACACTCTGCAGAGAAACCATCAGACCCAGCGTCAGGCAGACACACTCTGCAGAGAAACCATCAAACACAGCGTCAGACAGACACACTCAACAGAGAAACCATCAGACACAGCATCAGGCAGACACAATCTGCAGACATGCCATCAGACACACCGTCAGACAGACACACACTGCAGAGAAACCATCAGACACACCGTCAGGCAGACACACTCTGCAGAGATACCATCAGACATAGCGTCAGGCAGACACACTCTGCAGAGAAACCATCAGACACACCGTCAGGCAGACACACTCTGCAGACACACCATCAGACACACCGTCAGACAGACACACTCTGCAGAGAAACCATCAGACACAGCGTCAGACAGACACACTCTGCAGAGACACCATCAGACACAGCGTCAGACAGACACACTCTGCAAACACACCATCAGACACAGCGTCAGACAGACACACTCTGCAGACACACCATCAGACACAGCGTCAGACAGACACACTCTGCAGAGAACCCATCAGACACAGTATCGGACAGAACACTCTGCAGACACACCATCAGAAAGACCGTCAGGCAGACACACTCTGCAGACACACCATCAGACACAGTGTCAGACAGACACACTCTGCAGAGAAACCATCAGACAGACCGTCAGACAGACACACTCTGCAGAGAAACCATCAGACACAGCGTCAAGCAGACACACTCTGCAGAGAAACAATCAGACACAGCGTCAGACAGACACTCTGCAGAGACACCATCAGACACAGCGTCAGACAGACACACTCTGCAGAGAAACCATCAGACACAGCGTCAGACAGACACATTCAGCAGAGAACCCATCAGACACTGCGTCAGGCAGACACACTCTGCAGACACACAATCAGACACAACGTCAGGCACACACATTCTGCAGAGAAACCATCAGAAACAGCATCAGGCACACACACCCTGCAGAGAAAACTACAGACACAGCGTCAGGCAGACACACTCTGCTGACACACCATCAGACACAGCGTCAGACAGACACAATCTGCAGACACACCATCAGACACAGAGTCAGACAGACACACTCTGCAGAGAAACCATCAGACACAGCGTCAGGCAGACACAATCTGCAGAGAAACCATCAGACACAGCGTCAGACTGACACACTCTGCAGAAACATCATCAGACAAAAACCTCAGGCAGGCACTCTCTGCAGACACATGTTCAGACACACTGTCAGGCAGACACACTCTGCAGAGAAACCATCAGACACAGCGTCAGGCAGACACACTTTGCAGAGAAAACATCAGAGACACCGTCATGCAGAAACACTCTGCAAAAACACCATCAGACACAGCGTCAGGCAGACACACTCTGCAGAGAAACCATCAGACACAGCGTCAGGCAGACACACTCTGCAAAAACACCATCAGGCACAGCGTCAGGCAGACACACTCTGCAGATAAACCATCAGACACACCGTCAGACAGACACACTCTGCAGAGAAAGCGTCAGACACAGCGTCAGACAGACACACTCTGCAGAGACACCATCAGTCACAGCGTCAGACAGACACAGTCTGCAGAGAACCCATCAGACACAGCGTCAGACAGACACACTCTGCAGACACACCATCAGACACAGCGTCAGACAGACACATTCTGCAGAGAACCCATCAGACACAGCTTCAGGAAGACATACTCTGCAGACACACAATCAGACACAGCTTCAGGCACACACATTCTGCAGAGAAACCATCAGAAACAGCATCAGGCACACACACTCTGCAGATAAACCATCAGACACAGCGTCAGGCAGACACACTCTGCTGACACACCATCAGACACAGAGTCAGACAGACACAAGCTGCAGACACACCATCAGACACACCGTCAGGCAGACACACTCTGCAGAGATACCATCAGACATAGCGTCAGGCAGACACACTCTGCAGAGAAACCATCAGACACACCGTCAGGCAGACACACTCTGCAGAGACACCATCAGACACAGCGTCAGACAGACACACTCTGCAGACACACCATCAGATACAGCGTCAGACAGACACACTCTGGAGACACAACATCAGACACAACGTCAGACAGACACACTCTGCAGAGAACACGTAAGACACAGTATCAGACAGAACACTCTGCAGACACACCATCAGACACACCGTCAAACAGACACATTCTGCAGAGATACCATCAGACATAGCGTCAGGCAGACACACTCTGCAGAGAAACCATCAGACACACCGTCAGGCAGACACACTCTGCAGACACACCATCAGACACACCGTCAGGCAGACACACTTTGCATAGAAACCATCAGACACAGCGTCAGACAGACACACTCTGCAGAGACACCATCAGACACACCGTCAGACAGACACACTCTGCAGAGAAACCATCAGACAGACCGTCAGACAGACACACTCTGCAGAGAAACCATCAGACACAGCGTCAGGCAGACACACTCTGCAGAGAAACCATCAGACACAGAGTCAGAAAGACAACGTCTGCAGAGAAACCATCAGACACATTGTCAGGCAGACACACTCTGCAGAGAAACCATCAGACACAGCGTCAGGCAGACACACTCTGCAAAAACACCATCAGACACACCGTCAGACAGACACACTCTGCAGAGAAACCAACAGACAGACCGTCAGACAGACACACTCTGCAGAGAAACCATCAGACACAGCGTCAGGCAGACATACTCTGCAGAGGAACCATCAGAAACAGCATCAGGCACACACACTCTGCAGATAAACCATCAGACACACCGTCAGGCAGACACACTCTGCTGACACACCATCAGGCACAGAGTCAGACAGACACAAAATGTAGACACACCATCAGACACAGCGTCAGACAGACACACTCTGCAGAGAAACCATCAGACAGACCGTCAGACAGACACACTCTGCAGAGAAACCATCAGACACAGCATCAGGCAGAAACACTCTGCAGAGAAACCATCAGACCCAGCGTCAGGCAGACACACTCTGCAGAGAAACCATCAAACACAGCGTCAGACAGACACACTCAACAGAGAAACCATCAGACACAGCATCAGGCAGACACAATCTGTAGACATACCATCAGACACACCGTCAGACAGACACACACTGCAGAGAAACCATCAGACACACCGTCAGGCAGACACACTCTGCAGAGATACCATCAGACATAGCGTCAGGCAGACACACTCTGCAGAGAAACCATCAGACACACCGTCAGGCAGACACACTCTGCAGACACACCATCAGACACACCGTCAGACAGACACACTCTGCAGAGAAACCATCAGACACAGCGTCAGACAGACACACTCTGCAGAGACACCATCAGACACAGCGTCAGACAGACACACTCTGCAAACACACCATCAGATACAGCGTCAGACAGACACACTCTGCAGACACACCATCAGACACAGCGTCAGACAGACACACTCTGCAGAGAACCCATCAGACACAGTATCAGACAGAACACTCTGCAGACACACCATCAGAAAGACCGTCAGGCAGACACACTCTGCAGACACACCATCAGACACAGTGTCAGACAGACACACTCTGCAGAGAAACCATCAGACACACCGTCAGACAGACACACTCTGCAGAGAAACCATCAGACACAGCGTCAAGCAGACACACTCTGCAGAGAAACCATCAGACACAGCGTCAGACAGACACTCTGCAGAGACACCATCAGACACAGCGTCAGACAGACACACTCCACAGACACACCATCAGACACAGCGTCAGACAGACACACTCTGCAGAGAAACCATCAGACACAGCGTCAGACAGACACGTTCTGCAGAGAACCCATCAGACACAGCGTCAGGCAGACACACTCTGCAGACACACAATCAGACACAACGTCAGGCACACACATTCTGCAGAGAAACCATCAGAAACAGCATCAGGCACAAACACCCTGCAGAGAAAACTTCAGACACAGCGTCAGGCAGACACACTCTGCTGACACACCATCAGACACAGCGTCAGACAGACACAATCTGCAGACACACCATCAGACACAGAGTCAGACAGACACACTCTGCAGAGAAACCATCAGACACAGCGTCAGGCAGACACAATCTGCAGAGAAACCATCAGACACAGCGTCAGACTGACACACTCTGCAGAAACATCATCAGACACACCGTCAGGCAGGCACACTCTGCAGACACATGTTCAGACACACTGTCAGGCAGACACACTCTGCAGAGAAACCATCAGACACAGCGTCAGGCAGACACACTTTGCAGAGAAAACATCAGAGACACTGTCATGCAGAAACACTCTGCAAAAACACCATCAGACACAGCGTCAGGCAGACACACTCTGTAGAGGAACCATCAGACACAGCGTCAGGCAGACACACTCTGCAAAAACACCATCAGGCACAGCGTCAGGCAGACACACTCTGCAGATAAACCATCAGACACACCGCCAGACAGACACACTCTGCAGAGAAAGCGTCAGACACAGCGTCAGACAGACACACTCTGCAGAGACACCATCAGTCACAGCGTCAGACAGACACAGTCTGCAGAGAACCCATCAGACACAGCGTCAGACAGACACACTCTGCAGACACACCATCAGACACAGCGTCAGACAGACACATTCTGCAAAGAACCCATCAGACACAGCTTCAGGAAGACATACTCTGCAGACACACAATCAGACACAGCTTCAGGCACACACATTCTGCAGAGAAACCATCAGAAACAGCATCAGGCACACACACTCTGCAGATAAACCATCAGAAACAGCGTCAGGCAGACACACTCTGCTGACACACCATCAGACACAGACTCAGACAGACACAAGCTGCAGACACACCATCAGACAGACCGTCACACAGACACACTCTGCAGAGAAACCATCAGACAGACCGTCAGACAGACACACTCTGCAGAGAAACCATCAGACACAGCATCAGGCAGAAACACTCAGCAGAGAAACCATCAGACCCAGCGTCAGGCAGACACACTCTGCAGAGAAACCATCAAACACAGCGTCAGACAGACACACTCTGCAGAGAAACCATCAGACACAGCATCAGGCAGACACACTCTGCAGAGAAACCATCAGACACAGCGTCAGACAGATACACTCTGCAGACATACCATCAGACACACCGTCAGACAGACACACTCTGCAGAGAATCCATCAGACACACCGTCAGGCAGACACACTCTGCAGAGATACCATCAGACATAGCGTTAGGCAGACACACTCTGCAGAGAAACCATCAGACACACCGTCAGGCAGACACACTCTGCAGACACACCATCAGACAAACCGTCAGACAGACACACTCTGCAGAGAAACCATCAGACACAGCGTCAGACAGACACACTCTGCAGAGAACCTATCAGACACAGCGTCAGACAGACACACTCTGCAGACACACCATCAGACATAGCGTCAGACAGACACACTCTGCAGACACACCATCAGACACAGCGTCAGACAGACACACTCTGCAGAGTACCGGTCAGACACAGTATCAGACAGAACACTCTGCAGACACACCATCAGACAGACCGTCAGGCAGACACACTTTGCATAGAAACCATCAGACACAGCGTCAGACAGACACACTCTGCAGAGACACCATCAGACACACCGTCAGGCAGCCACACTCTGCAGACACACCATCAGACACTGCGTCAGACAGACACACTCTGCAGACACACCATCAGACACACTGTCAGACAGACACACTCTGCAGAGAAACCATCAGACAGACCGTCAGACAGACACACTCTGCAGAGAAACCATCAGACACAGCGTCAGGCAGACATACTCTGCAGAGAAACCATCAGACACAGAGTCAGAAAGACAAAGTCTGCAGAGAAACCATCAGACACAGTGTCAGGCAGACACACTCTGCAGAGAAACCATCAGACACAGAGTCAGGCAGACACACTCTGCAGAGAAACCATCAGACACAGCGTCAGGCAGACACACTCTGCAAAAACACCATCAGACACACCGTCAGACAAACACACTCTGCAGAGAAACCAACAGACAGACCGTCAGACAGACACACTCTGCAGAGAAACCATCAGACACAGCGTCAGGCAGACATACTCTGCAGAGGAACCATCAGAAACAGCATCAGGCACACACACTCTGCAGATAAACCATCAGACACAGCGTCAGGCAGACACACTCTGCTGACACACCATCAGACACAGAGTCAGACAGACACAAGCTGCAGACACATCATCAGACACAGCGTCAGACAGACACACTCTGCAGAGAAACCATCAGACAGACCGTCAGACAAACACACTCTGCAGAGAAACCATCAGACACAGCATCAGGCAGAAACACTCTGCAGAGAAACCATCAGACCCAGCGTCAGGCAGACACACTCTGCAGAGAAACCATCAAACACAGCGTCAGACAGACACACTCTGCAGAGAAACCATCAGACACAGCATCAGGCAGACACACTTTGCAGAGAAACCATCAGACACAGCGTCAGACAGACACACTCTGCATACATACCATCAGACACACCGTCAGACAGACACACTCTGCAGAGAAACCATCAGACACACCGTCAGGCAGACACACTCTGCAGAGATACCGTCAGACATAGCGTCAGGCAGACACACTCTGCAGAGAAACCATCAGACACACCGTCAGGCAGACACACTCTGCAGACACACCATCAGACACACCGTCAGACAGACACACTCTGCAGAGAAACCATCAGACACAGCATCAGACAGACACACTCTGCAGAGACACCATCAGACACAGCGTCAGACAGACACACTCTGCAGACACACCATCAGACACAGCGTCAGACAGACACACTCTGCAGACACACCATCATACACAGCGTCAGACAGACACACTCTGCAGAGAACCCGTCAGACACAGTATCAGACAGAACACTCTGCAGACACACCATCAGGCAGACCGTTAGACAGACACACTCTGAAGAGAAACCATCAGACACAGCGTCAGACAGACACACTCTGCAGAGAACCCATCAGACACTGCGTCAGACAGACACACTCTGCAGACACACCATCAGACACAGCGTCAGACAGACACACTCTGCAGACACACCATCAGACACAGCGTCAGACAGACACACTCTGCAGAGAAGCCGTCAGACACAGTATCAGACAGAACACTCTGCAGACACACCATCAGAAAGACCGTCAGGCAGACACACTTTGCATAGAAACCATCAGACACAGCGTCAGACAGACACACTCTGCAGAGACACCATCAGACACACCGTCAGGCAGCCACACTCTGCAGACACACCATCAGACACAGCGTCAGACAGACACACTTGCAGACACACCATCAGACACACCGTCAGACAGACACACTCTGCAGACACACCATCAGACACAGCGTCAGACAGACACACTCTGCAGACACACCATCATACACAGCGTCAGACAGACACACTCTGCAGAGAACCCGTCAGACACAGTATCAGACAGAACACTCTGCAGACACACCATCAGACACACCATCAGACAGACACACTCTGAAGAGAAACCATCAGACACAGCGTCAGACAGACACACTCTGCAGAGAACCCATCAGACACTGCGTCAGACAGACACACTCTGCAGACACACCATCAGACACAGCGTCAGACAGACACACTCTGCAGACACACCATCAGACACAGCGTCAGACAGACACACTCTGCAGAGAAGCCGTCAGACACAGTATCAGACAGAACACTCTGCAGACACACCATCAGAAAGACCGTCAGGCAGACACACTTTGCATAGAAACCATCAGACACAGCGTCAGAGAGACACACTCTGCAGAGACACCATCAGACACACCGTCAGGCAGCCACACTCTGCAGACACACCATCAGACACAGCGTCAGACAGACACACTTGCAGACACACCATCAGACACACCGTCAGACAGACACACTCTGCTTAGAAACCGTCAGACAGACACACTTTGCAGAGAAACCATCAGACACAGCGTCAGGCAGACACACTCTGCAGAGAAACCATCAGACACAGAGTCAGAAAGACAAAGTCTGCAGTGAAACCATCAGACACAGTGTCAGGCAGACACACTCTGCAGAGAAAACATCAGACACATCGTCAGGCAGACACACTCTGCAGAGAAACCATCAGACACAGCGTCAGGCAGACACACTCTGCAAAAACAACATCAGACACACCGTCAGACAGACACACTCTGCAGAGAAACCATCAGACACAGAGTCAGGCAGACATACTCTGCAGAGGAACCATCACAAACAGCATCAGGCACACACACTCTGCAGATAAACCATCAGGCACAGCGTCAGGCAGACACACTCTGCTGACACACCATCAGACACAGCGTCAGACAGACACACTGCAGAGAAACCATTAGACAGACCGTCAGACAGACACACTCTGCAGAGAAACCATCAGACACAGCATCAGGCAGAAACACTCTGCAGAGAAACCATCAGACCCAACGTCAGACAGACACACTCTGCAGACATACCATCAGACACACCGTCAGACAGACACACTCTGCAGAGAAACCATCAGACACACCGTCAGGCAGACACACTCTGCAGAGATACCATCAGACATAGCGTCAGGCAGACACACTCTGCAGAGAAACCATCAGACACACCGTCAGGCAGACACAACCTGCAGACACACCATCAGACACACCATCAGACAGACACACTCTGCAGAGAAACCATCAGACACAGCGTCAGACAGACACACTCTGCAGAGACACCATCAGACACAGCGTCAGACAGACACACTCTGCAGACACACCATCAGACACAGCGTCAGACAGACACACTCTGCAGACACACCATCAGACACAGCGTCAGACAGACACACTCTGCAGAGAACCCGTCAGACACAGTATCAGACAGAACACTCTGCAGACACACCATCAGACAGACCGTCAGGCAGACACAATTTGCATAGAAACCATCAGACACAGCGTCAGACAGACAGACTCTGCAGAGACACCATCAGACACACCGTCAGGCAGCCACACTCTGCAGACACACCATCAGACACAGCGTCAGACAGACACACTCTGCAGACACACCATCAGACACACCGTCAGACAGACACACTCTGCAGAGAAACCATCAGACAGACCGTCAGACAGACACACTCTGCAGAGAAACCATCAGACACAGCGTCAGGCAGACAAAGTCTGCAGAGAAACCATCAGACACAGCGTCAGGCAGACACACTCTGCAGAGAAACCATCAGACACAGCGTCAGGCAGACACACTCTGCAAAAACACCATCAGACACACAGACAGACACACACTGCAGAGAAACCAACAGACAGACCGTCAGACAGACACACTCTGCAGAGAAACCATCAGACACAGCGTCAGGCAGACTTACTCTGCAGAGGAACCATCAGACACAGCGTCAGGCAGACACACTCTGCAGAGAAACCATCATACACAGCGTCAGACAGACACACTCTGCAGAAACATCATCAGACACACCGTCAGGCAGGCACACTCTGAAGTCATACCATCAGACATAGCGTCAGGCAGACACGCTCTGCAGAGAAACCATTAGACAGAGCGTCAGGCAGACACACTCTGCAGAGAAACCATCAGACACACCGTCAGACAGACACACTCTGCAGACACACCATCAGACACACCATCAGGCAGACACACTCTGCAGAGAAACTATCAGACACAGCGTCAGGGAGTCACACTCTGCAGAGAAACCATCAGACACAGCGTCAGACAAACACACTCTGGAGAGACACCATCAGACACAGCGTCAGACAGACACACTCTGCAGACACACCATCAGACACAGCGTCAGACAGACACACTCTGCAGAGACACCGTCAGACACAGTATCAGACAGACATACTCTGCAGAGAAACCATCAGACACAGCGTCAGGCAGACATACTCTGCAGAGAATCCATCAGACAAAGCGTCAGGCAGACACATTCTGCAGAGAAACCATCAGACACTGCGTCTGGCAGACACACTCTGCAGAGAAACCATCAGACACACCGTCAGACAGGCACACACTGCAGATACACCATCAGACCCACCGTCAGGCAGACACAATTTGCAGAGAAAACATCAGACACACCATCAGGCAGAAACACTCTGCAAAAACACCATCAGACACAGCGTCAGGCAGACACACTCTGCAGAGAAACCATCAGACACAGTGTCAGGCAGACACACTCTGCAAAAACACCATCAAGCACAGTGTCAGGCAGACACACTCTGCAGATAGACCATCAGGCACAGCGTCAGGCAGACACACTCTGCAGAGTAACCATCAGACACAGCGTCAGGCAGACACAGTCGGCAGAGAAACCATCAGACACAGTGTCAGACAGACACACTCTGCAGAGAAACCATCTGACGCAGCGTCAGGCAGACACACTCTGCAGATAAACCATCAGACACAGCGTCAGGCAGACACAATCTGCAGCAAAACCATCAGACGCAGAGTCAGGCAGACACACTCTGCAGAGAAACCTTCAGACACAGCGTCAGGCAGACACACTCTGCAGAGAAACCATAAGACACAGCGTCAGGCAGACACAGTCTGCAGAGAAACCATCAGACACACCGTCTGGCAGACACACTCTGAAGAGAAACAATCAGACACAGCGTCAGGCAGACACACTCTGCAGAGAAACCATCAGACACAGCGTCAGGCAGACACACTCTGCATAGAAACCATCAGACACAGTGTCAGGCAGACACACTCTGCAGAGAAAACATCAGACACACCGTCAGGCAGACACACTCTGCAGACACACCATCAGACACAGCGTCAGGCAGACACACTCTGCAGAGAAAACATCAGACACACCGTCAGGCAGACACACTCTGCAAAAACACCATCAGGCACACCGACAGGCAGACACACTCTGCAGAGAAACCATTAGACAGACCGTCAGACAGACACACTCTGCAGAGAAACCATCAGACACAGCATCAGGCAGAAACACTCTGCAGAGAAACCATCAGACCCAACGTCAGACAGACACACTCTGCAGACATACCATCAGACACACCGTCAGACAGACACACTCTGCAGAGAAACCATCAGACAGACCGTCAGGCAGACACACTCTGCAGAGATACCATCAGACATAGCGTCAGGCAGACACACTCTGCAGAGAAACCATCAGAAACACCGTCAGGCATACACAATCTGCAGACACACCATCAGACACACCGTCAGACAGACACACTCTGCAGAGAAACCATCAGACACAGCGTCAGACAGACACACTCTGCAGAGACACCATCAGACACAGCGTCAGACAGACACAATCTGCAGACACACCATCAGACACAGCGTCAGACAGACACACTCTGCAGACACACCATCAGACACAGCGTCAGACAGACACACTCTGCAGAGAACTCGTCAGACACAGTATCAGACAGAACACTCTGCAGACACACCATCAGACAGACCGTCAGGCAGACACACTTTGCATAGAAACCATCAGACACAGCGTCAGACAGACAGACTCTGCAGAGACACCATCAGACACACCGTCAGGCAGCCACACTCTGCAGACACACCATCAGCCACAGCGTCAGACAGACACACTCTGCAGACACACCATCAGACACACCGTCAGACAGACACACTCTGCAGAGAAACCATCAGACAGACCGTCAGACAGACACACTCTGCAGAGAAACCATCAGACACAGCGTCAGGCAGACACACTCTGCAAAAACACCATCAGGCACACCGTCAGACAGACACACTCTGCAGAGAAACCAACAGACAGACCGTCAGACAGACACACTCTGCAGAGAAACCATCAGACACAGCGTCAGGCAGACATACTCTGCAGAGGAACCATCAGACACATCGTCAGGCAGACACACTCTGCAGAGAAACCATCAGACACAGCGTCAGACAGACACACTCTGCAGAAACATCATCAGACACACCGTCAGGCAGGCACACTCTGCAGTCACACCATCAGACATAGCGTCAGGCAGACACGCTCTGCAGAGAAACCATTAGACAGAGCGTCAGGCAGACACACTCTGCAGAGAAACCATCAGACACACCGTCAGACAGACACACTCTGCAGACACACCATCAGACACACCATCAGGCAGACACACTCTGCAGAGAAACTATCAGACACAGCATCAGGGAGTCACACTCTGCAGAGAAACCATCAGACACAGCGTCAGACAAACACACTCTGGAGAGACACCATCAGACACAGCGTCAGACAGACACACTCTGCAGACACACCGTCAGACACAGCGTCAGACAGACACACTCTGCAGAGACACCGTCAGACACAGTATCAGACAGACATACTCTGCAGAGAAACCATCAGACACAGCGTCAGGCAGACACACTCTGCAGAGAATCCATCAGACAAAGCGTCAGGCAGACACACTCTGCAGAGAAACCATCAGACACTGCGTCTGGCAGACACACTCTGCAGAGAAACCATCAGACACACCGTCAGACAGGCACACACTGCAGACACACCATCAGACCCACCGTCAGGCTGACACACTTTGCAGAGAAAAAATCAGACACACCATCAGGCAGAAACACTCTGCAAAAACACCATCAGACACAGCGTCAGGCAGACACACTCTGCAGAGAAACAATCAGACACAGCGTCAGGCAGACACACTCTGCAGATAGACCATCAGACACAGCGTCAGGCAGACACACTCTGCAAAAACACCATCAGGCACAGCGTCAGGCAGACACACTCTGCAGATAAACCATCAGACACAGCGTCAGGCAGACACACTCTGCAAAAACACCATCAGGCACAGCGTCAGGCAGACACACTCTGCAGAGTAACCATCAGACACAGCGTCAGGCAGACACAGTCTGCAGAGAAACCATCAGACACAGTGTCAGACAGACACACTCTGCAGAGAAACCATCCGACGCAGCGTCAGGCAGACACAATCTGCAGATAAACCATCGGACACAGCGTCAGGCAGACACAATGTGCAGCAAAACCATCGGACGCAGAGTCAGGCAGACACACTCTGCAGAGAAACCTTCAGACACAGCGTCAGGCAGACACACTCTGCAGAGAAACCATCAGACACAGCGTCAGGCAGACACAGTCTGCAGAGAAACCATCAGACACACCGTCTGGCAGACACACTCTGAAGAGAAACAATCAGACACAGCGTCAGGCAGACACACTCTGCAGAGAAACCATCAGACACAGCGTCAGGCAGACACACTCTGCATAGAAACCATCAGACACAGTGTCAGGCAGACACACTCTGCAGAGAAAACATCAGACACACCGTCAGGCAGACACACTCTGCAGACACACCATCAGACACAGCGTCAGGCAGACACACTCTGCAGAGAAAACATCAGACACACCGTCAGGCAGACACACTCTGCAAAAACACCATCAGGCACACCGACAGGCAGACACACTCTGCAGAGAAACCATCAGACACAGCGTCAGACAGACACACTCTGCAGAGACACCATCAGACACAGCGTCAGACAGGACACACTCCACAGACACACCATCAGACACAGCATCAGACAGACACACTCTACAGAGTACCCGTCAGACAAAGTATCAGGCAGACAAACTCTGCATAGAAACCATCAGAAACAGCGTCAGGCAGACGGAGTGGGAAAGAGAGAGAGAGGAAGAGACAGAGAGAGAGAGTGAGAGAGAGAGAGAGGGGATAAGGAGAAAGAGAGAGAGAGTCAGAAAGAAAGGGAGGGAGAGAGGGAGCAGTTATCATCCCCTCTCTCTGTCAGTCCCAAGTCAAGATAGAGGGACAGAGACAGAAACAGAGAGAAAACAAGAGAGAGAGAAAGAGACACAGAGAGAGAGAGACAGACAGAGAGAGAGAGAGAAAGAGAGAGAGACAGAGAGATAGAGAGAGACACAGAGAGAGACAGAGAGAGAGAGAGAAAGAGAGAGAGACAGAGAGATAGAGAGAGACACAGAGAGAGACAGAGAGATAGAGAGAGACACAGAGAGAGACAGAGAGAGAGACACAGAGAGAGGGAGAGGGACAGGACACAGAGAGAGAGAGGGATAAGGAGAAAGAGAGAGAGAGTCAGAAAGAAAGGGGAGGGAGAGAGGAGGCAGTTATCATCCCCTCTCTCTGTCAGTCCCAAGTCAAGATAAAGGGACAGAGACAGAAACAGAGAGAAAACGAGAGAGAGAGAGAGAGAGAGAGAGAGAGAGAGAGACACAGTGAGAGAGAAACAGAGAGAGACAGACAGTGTAGAGGGAGATTTACTCTGTATCTAACACCGTGCTGTACCTGTCCTGGGAGTGTTTGATGGGGGACAGTGTAGAGGGAGCTTTACTCTGTATGTAACCCCGTGCTGTACCTGTCCTGGGAGTGTTTGATGGGGACAGTGTAGATGGAGCTTTACTCTGTATCTAACCCCGTGCTGTACCTGTCCTGGGAGTGTTTGATGGGGACAGTGTAGATGGAGCATTACTCTGTATCTAACCCCGTGCTGTACCTGTCCTGGGAGTGTTTGATGGGACGGTGTAGAGGGAGATTTACTCTGTATCTAACCCCGTGCTGTACCTGTCCTGGGAGTGTTTGATGGTGACAGTGTAGAGGGAGATTTACTCTGTATCTAACCTTGTGCTGTACCTGTCCTGGGAGTGTTTGATGGGGACAGTGTAGAGAGAGATTTACTCTGTATCTAACCCCGTACTGTACCTGTCCTGGGAGTGTTTGATGGAGACAGTGTAGAGGGAGCATTACTCTGTATCTAACCCCGTGCTGTACCTGTCCAGGGAGTGTTTGATGGGGACAGTGTAGAGGGAGCTTTACTCTGTATCTAACCCCGTGCTGTACCTGTCCTGGGAGTGTTTGATGGGGACGGTGTAGAGGGAGCTTTACTCTGTATCTAACCCCGTGCTGTACCTGTCCTGGGAGTGTTTGATGGGGACAGTGTAGAGGGAGATTTACTCTGTATCTAACACCGTGCTGTACCTGTCCTGGGAGTGTTTGATGGGACAGTGTAGAGGGAGATTTACTCTGTAATCTAACCCCGTGCTGTACCTGTCCTGGGAGTGTTTGATGGGGACAGTGTAGAGGGAGCTTTACTCTTTATCTAACCCTGTGCTGTACCTGTCCTGGGAGTGTTTGATGGGGACGGTGTAGAGGGAGCTTTACTCTGTATCTATCCCCGTGCTGTACCTGTCCTGGGAGTGTTTGATGGGGACAGTGTAGAGGGAGCTTTACTCTGTATCTCACCCCGTGCTGTACCTGTCCTGGGAGTGTTTGATGGGGGACAGTG
>JANJGN010001033.1:0-208497 GCA_026770705.1 Isurus oxyrinchus | reverse complement strand
CACACGCAATCTCACCCTATCTCACACACACACACATGCTCACCCTCTCTCTCTCTCACACACACGCTCACCCTCTCTCACACACACACACGTACACGCACGCTCACCTTCTCTCTCACACACACACTCATCCTCTCTCACAGCCACACACACGCTCACCCTCTCACACACACGCTCCAACTCTCTCACACACATACACATGCTCACCCTCCCTCACACACACACACCCTCACCTTCTCTCACACACACACTCACACACACAAGCTCACCCTCTCACACACACACACGCTCACAGTCTCTCTCACACATACTCACGCCTCTCTCACACACACACACAAACGCTCACCCGCCCTCACACACGCACACTCACCCTCTCTCACACACACACATGCACGCTCACCCTCTATCACACACACGCATGCTCAACCTCCCTCACACACACACAATCAAACCCTCCCTCACGCACACACAATCTCACCTTCTCTCTCACACACACACAATCTCACCCTCTCTCGCACACACACAATCTCACCTTCTCTCGCACACACACAATCTCACCCTCTCTCACACATACACAATCTCACCCTCTCTCACACATACACACAATCTCACCCTCTCTCACACACACACAATCTCACCCTCTCTCACACACACACAATCTCACCCTCTCTCTCTCTCACACACACACACACACACACACACACACACACACACACACACACACACAATCTCACCCTCTCTCACACACACACACACAGTCTCACCCTATCTCACACACACACAATCTCACCCCCTCTCACACACACACAATCTCACCCTCTCTCTCACACACACAATCTCACCCTCTCTCACACACACACACACATCACCCTTTCTCACACACACATCACCCTCTCTCACACACACACAATTACACCCTCTATCACACACACACGCAATCTGACCCTCTCACACACACACACAAACACACACACACACAATCTCACCCACTCTCACACACACACACAATATCACCCTCTCTCACACACACACAATCTCACCCTCTCTCACACACACACACACAATCTCACCCTCTCACACACACGCACACAATCTCACCCTGTCACAGACACAATCTCACGCTCTCTCACACACACACAATCTCACCCTCTCTCTCACAAACACACACGCAATCTCACCCTCTCTCACACACACAGACACACACACACGCTCACCCTCTCTCTCACACACGCTCACCATCTCTCACACACACACACGTACACACACGCTCACCCTCTCTATCTCACACACACGCTCACCCTCTCTCTCACACACACGCTCACCCTCTCTCTCAAACACACACGCTCCTCCTCTCTCACAGACACACACACGCTCACCATTTATGACACACACACACGCTCACCCTCTCTCTCACACACATGCTCATCCTCTCTCACAGACACACACACGCTCATCCTCTCACGCACACACGCTCCCAACTCTCACACACACGTGCTCACCCTCCCTCACACACACACACGCTCACCCACAAGCTCACCCTCTCTCACACACACACGCTCACCGTCTCTCACACACACACACTCACGCCTCTCTCTCACGCACATGCTAACTCCTCTCTCACACACGCTCACCCTCCCTCACACACACACGCTCACGCCTCTCACACGTACACACATGCTCATCCGCCCTCACACACACACACGCTCACCCTCTCTCTCACACACACACACACACACACACACACACACAAGCTCACCCTCTCTCACACACACACACTCACGCCTCTCACACACACACATACTCACCCGCCCTCACACACATACGCTCACCCTCTCTCACACACACAAACCTCTCTCTCACGCACATGCTAACACCTCTCTCTCAGACACGCTCACCCTGTCTCACACACACACAATCTCACCCTCTTTCACACACATACAATCTCACCCTCTCTCACACACAATCTCACCCTCTCTCACACATACACACTCACCCTCTCTCTCACACACACACGCTCACCCTCTCTCACACACACACAAACACACACACAATCTCACCCTCTCACACACACACACACACACACACACACACACACACACACACACACACACACACACACACACACACACACACACAAAATCTCACCCTCTCTATCACACACACGCTCACCCGCTCTCTCACACACACACGCTCACCCTCTCTCTCACACGCTCACCCTCTCTCACAGACACACACACGCTCACCCTCTCTCAGACACACACATGCTCACCCTCTCTCACACACGCTCACCCTCTCTCACACACACACACGCTCACCCTCTCTCTCACATACACAGACGCTCATCCTCTCTCACACACACACACACAAACTCACCCGCTTCTCACACACACAAACGCTCACCCTCTCTCACACACACACATGCACGCTCACCCTCTATCACACACACGCACGCTCAACCTCCCTCACACACACACAATCAAACCCTCCCTCACGCACACACAATCTCACCTTCTCTCTCACACACACACAATCTCACCCTCTCTCGCACACACACAATCTCACCTTCTCTCGCACACACACAATCTCACCCTCTCTCACACATACACAATCTCACCCTCTCTCACACATACACACAATCTCACCCTCTCTCACACACACACACAATCTCACCCTCTCTCACACACACACAATCTCACCCTCTCTCACACACACACAATCTCACCCTCTCTCTCTCTCACACACACACACACACACACACACACACACAATCTCACCCTCTCTCACACACACACACACAGTCTCACCCTATCTCACACACACACAATCTCACCCCCTCTCACACACACACAATCTCACCCTCTCTCTCACACACACAATCTCACCCTCTCTCACACACACACACATCACCCTTTCTCACACACACATCACCCTCTCTCACACACACACAATTACACCCTCTATCACACACACACGCAATCTGACCCTCTCACACACACACACACAAACACACAAACACACACACACAATCTCACCCACTCTCACACACACACACAATATCACCTTCTCTCACACACACACAATCTCACCCTCTCTCACACACACACACACACACAATCTCACCCTCTCACACACACGCACACAATCTCACCCTGTCACAGACACAATCTCACGCTCTCTCACACACACACAATCTCACCCTCTCTCTCACAAACACACACGCAATCTCACCCTCTCTCACACACACAGACACACACACACGCTCACCCTCTCTCTCACACACGCTCACCATCTCTCACACACACACACGTACACACACGCTCACCCTCTCTATCTCACACACACGCTCACCCTCTCTCTCACACACACGCTCACCCTCTCTCTCAAACACACACGCTCCTCCTCTCTCACAGACACACACACGCTCACCATTTATGACACACACACACGCTCACCCTCTCTCTCACACACATGCTCATCCTCTCTCACAGACACACACACGCTCATCCTCTCACGCACACACACTCCCAACTCTCACACACACGTGCTCACCCTCCCTCACACACACACACGCTCACCCACAAGCTCACCCTCTCTCACACACACACGCTCACCGTCTCTCACACACACACACTCATGCCTCTCTCTCACGCACATGCTAACTCCTCTCTCACACACGCTCACCCTCCCTCACACACACACGCTCACGCCTCTCACACATACACACATGCTCATCCGCCCTCACACACACACACACTCACCCTCTCTCTCACACACACACACACACACACACACACACACACACACACACACAAGCTCACCCTCTCTCACACACACACGCTCACGCGTCTCACACACACACATACTCACCCGCCCTCACACACATACGCTCACCCTCTCTCACACACACAAACCTCTCTCTCACGCACATGCTAACACCTCTCTCTCAGACACGCTCACCCTGTCTCACACACACACAATCTCACCCTCTTTCACACACATACAATCTCACCCTCTCTCACACACAATCTCACCCTCTCTCACACATACACACTCACCCTCTCTCTCACACACACACGCTCACCCTCTCTCACACACACACAAACACACACACAATCTCACCCTCTCCACACACACACACACACACACACACACACACACACACACACACACACACACACACACACACACACACACACACACAATCTCACCCTCTCTCTCACACACACGCTCACCCGCTCTCTCACACACACACGCTCACCCTCTCTCTCACACGCTCACCCTCTCTCACAGACACACACACGCTCACCCTCTCTCAGACACACACATGCTCACCCTCTCTCACACACGCTCACCCTCTCTCACACACACACACGCTCACCCTCTCTCTCACATACACAGACGCTCATCCTCTCTCACACACACACACACAAACTCACCCGCTTCTCACACACACAAACGCTCACCCTCTCTCACATACACACAAACACACACACAATCTCACCCTCTCTCTCACAGACACACACACGCTCACCCTCTCTCCCACACACACACACGCTCACCCTCTCTCACACACACACACGTGCACACCCTCTCTCTCACACACACAAAATCTCACCCTCACTCACACACACGCACAATCTCACCCTCTCTCACACACACGCACAATCTCACCCTCTCTCACACACAAACAATCTGACCCTCTTCACACACAGACACAATCTCACCCTGTCTCACACACACGCTCAACATCTCTCACACACAATCTCACCCTCTCTCACACACACACAATCTCAACATCTCTCACACACGCATGCTCACCCTCTCACACACGCATGCTCACCCTCACACACACACACACACACACACACACAAACAGAGGCTCACCCTCTCTCATACACATACGCTCACCCTCTCTCACACACGCACGCTCACGCTCTCTCACACACGCACACACTCACCGTTTCTCACACCCACACACACACATGCTCACCCTCTCTCACACACACACACAATCTCACCCGCACTCACATACACAATCATAGCCACTCACACACACACACAATCTCACCCTCCCTCACACACACACTCTCACCCTCTCTCTCACACACAGTCTCACCCTCTCTCACACAAACAATCTCACCCTCTCTCACACATACACGCTCACCCTCTCTCAGACACACGCTCACTCTCTCTCACACACACACGCTCACCGTCTCTCACACACACACACACTCAATCTCACCCTATCTCACACACACAATCTCACCCTCTCTCTCAGACACGCACAGCCTCTCTCACACACACGCATCATCCTCTCTCACACACACACATCACCCTCTCTCACACACACAATCTCACCCTCCCTCACACACACACAATCTCTCCCTCTCTCACACACACTATCCTAGCCGCTCACACACACACACACAATCTCACCCTCTCTCTCACACACACACACGCGCACCCTCTCTCACACACACACACACGCTCACCCTCTCACACATGCTCACCCTCTCTCTCACACACACACTATCACCCTCTCTCACACACAATCTCACCCTCTCTCACACACACACACAACCTCACCCTCTCACACACACACACACAATCTCACCCTCTCACACACACGAACAATCTCACCCTGTCTCAAACAAACGCACGCTCGACCTCCCTCACACACAATCTCACCCTCTCTCACACACACACAATCTCACCCTCTCTCACACACAATCTCACTATCTCTCACACACACACAATCTCACCCTCACTCACACACATGCTCACCATCTCTCACACAGACACGCTCACCCTCTCTCACATACACAAACACACACACACTCAATCGCACCCTATCTCATACACACAATCTCAGCCTCTTTCTCACACATGCACATCCTCTCTCACACACACACATCATCCTCTCTCACACACACACATCACCCTCTCTCACACACACATCACCCTCTCTCACACACACAATCTCACCCTCCCTCACACACACACAATCTCACCCTCTCTCACACACACACAATCTCACCCTCTCTCACACACACACACAATCTCACCCTCCCTCACACATACACAATCTCACCCTCTCTCTCACACACACAATCTCACCCTCTCTCACACACACACACATCACCCTTTCTCACAGACACATCACCCTCTCTCACACACACACAATTACACCCTCTATCACATACACACACAATCTGACCCTCTCACACACACACACAAACACACACACACACATGCTCACCCACTCTCTCACACACACACACAATCTCAACCTCTCTCACACAGACTATCCTAGCCGCTCACACACAGAGACACAATCTCACCCTCCCTCACACACGCACTCTCACCCTCTCTCTCACACACACACACGCGCACCCTCTCAAACAGACACACACACGTTAATCCTCCCTCTCACACACACACACGCTCACCCTCTCTCTCACACACACACACGCTCACCCTCTCTCTCACACATGCTCACCCTCTCACACACACACACACACAAACTTACCCTCTCTCACACACACGCACAATCTCACCCTGTCTCAAACAAACACACGCTCAACCTCTCTCAAACACAATCTCACCCTCTCTCACACACACACAATCTCAACCTCTCTCTCACACACACAATCTCAACCTCTCTCACACACAATCCCACTCTCTCTCACACACACACAATGTCAACCTCTCTCACACATACACACTCACCCTCTCTCACACACACACACGCACGCTCACCCTCTCTCACACACACGCACGCTCAACCTCCCTCACACACACACAATCAAACCCTCCCTCACACACACACAATCAAACCCTCCCTCACACACACACAATCTCACCTTCTCTCTCACACACACACAATCTCACCCTCTCTCGCACACACACAATCTGACCCTCCCTCACACACACACAATCTCACCCTCCCTCACACACACAATCTCACCCTCTCTCTCACACACACACACACATAGTCTCACCCTATCTCTCACACACACACAATCTCACCCTCTCTCACACACACACACACAATCTCACCCTATCTCACACACACACAATCTCACCCTCTCTCACACACACACATACATCACCCTTTCTCACACACACATCACCCTCTCTCACACACACACAATTACACTCTCTAGCACACACACACACACACAATCCGACCCTCTCACACACACACACGCACAATCCGACCCTCTCACACACAAACAAACACACACACACACAATCTCACCCACTCTCACACACACACACAATCTCACCCTCTCTCACACACACACACACACAATCTCACCCTCTCACACACAGACACAATCTCACCCTCTCATACACACAATCTCATGCTCTCTCACACACACACAATCTCACCCTCTCTCTCACAAACACACACGCAATCTCACCCTATCTCACACACACACACATGCTCACCCTCTCTCTCTCTCACACACACGCTCACCCTCTCTCACACACACACACGTACACGCACGCTCACCTTCTCTCTCACACACACACTCATCCTCTCTCACAGCCACACACACGCTCACCCTCTCACACACACGCTCCCAACTCTCTCACACACATACACATGCTCACCCTCCCTCACACACACACACCCTCACCTTCTCTCACACACACACTCACACACACAAGCTCACCCTCTCACACACACACACGCTCACAGTCTCTCTCACACATACTCACGCCTCTCTCACACACACACACAAACGCTCACCCGCCCTCACACACGCACACTCACCCTCTCTCACACACACACATGCACGCTCACCCTCTATCACACACACGCATGCTCAACCTCCCTCACACACACACAATCAAACCCTCCCTCACGCACACACAATCTCACCTTCTCTCTCACACACACACAATCTCACCCTCTCTCGCACACACACAATCTCACCTTCTCTCGCACACACACAATCTCACCCTCTCTCACACATACACAATCTCACCCTCTCTCACACATACACACAATCTCACCCTCTCTCACACACACACAATCTCACCCTCTCTCACACACACACAATCTCACCCTCTCTCTCTCTCACACACACACACACACACACACACACACACACACACACACACACACACAATCTCACCCTCTCTCACACACACACACACAGTCTCACCCTATCTCACACACACACAATCTCACCCCCTCTCACACACACACAATCTCACCCTCTCTCTCACACACACAATCTCACCCTCTCTCACACACACACACACATCACCCTTTCTCACACACACATCACCCTCTCTCACACACACACAATTACACCCTCTATCACACACACACGCAATCTGACCCTCTCACACACACACACAAACACACACACACACAATCTCACCCACTCTCACACACACACACAATATCACCCTCTCTCACACACACACAATCTCACCCTCTCTCACACACACACACACAATCTCACCCTCTCACACACACGCACACAATCTCACCCTGTCACAGACACAATCTCACGCTCTCTCACACACACACAATCTCACCCTCTCTCTCACAAACACACACGCAATCTCACCCTCTCTCACACACACAGACACACACACACGCTCACCCTCTCTCTCACACACGCTCACCATCTCTCACACACACACACGTACACACACGCTCACCCTCTCTATCTCACACACACGCTCACCCTCTCTCTCACACACACGCTCACCCTCTCTCTCAAACACACACGCTCCTCCTCTCTCACAGACACACACACGCTCACCATTTATGACACACACACACGCTCACCCTCTCTCTCACACACATGCTCATCCTCTCTCACAGACACACACACGCTCATCCTCTCACGCACACACGCTCCCAACTCTCACACACACGTGCTCACCCTCCCTCACACACACACACGCTCACCCACAAGCTCACCCTCTCTCACACACACACGCTCACCGTCTCTCACACACACACACTCACGCCTCTCTCTCACGCACATGCTAACTCCTCTCTCACACACGCTCACCCTCCCTCACACACACACGCTCACGCCTCTCACACGTACACACATGCTCATCCGCCCTCACACACACACACGCTCACCCTCTCTCTCACACACACACACACACACACACACACACACAAGCTCACCCTCTCTCACACACACACACTCACGCCTCTCACACACACACATACTCACCCGCCCTCACACACATACGCTCACCCTCTCTCACACACACAAACCTCTCTCTCACGCACATGCTAACACCTCTCTCTCAGACACGCTCACCCTGTCTCACACACACACAATCTCACCCTCTTTCACACACATACAATCTCACCCTCTCTCACACACAATCTCACCCTCTCTCACACATACACACTCACCCTCTCTCTCACACACACACGCTCACCCTCTCTCACACACACACAAACACACACACAATCTCACCCTCTCACACACACACACACACACACACACACACACACACACACACACACACACACACACACACACACACACACACACACAAAATCTCACCCTCTCTATCACACACACGCTCACCCGCTCTCTCACACACACACGCTCACCCTCTCTCTCACACGCTCACCCTCTCTCACAGACACACACACGCTCACCCTCTCTCAGACACACACATGCTCACCCTCTCTCACACACGCTCACCCTCTCTCACACACACACACGCTCACCCTCTCTCTCACATACACAGACGCTCATCCTCTCTCACACACACACACACAAACTCACCCGCTTCTCACACACACAAACGCTCACCCTCTCTCACACACACACATGCACGCTCACCCTCTATCACACACACGCACGCTCAACCTCCCTCACACACACACAATCAAACCCTCCCTCACGCACACACAATCTCACCTTCTCTCTCACACACACACAATCTCACCCTCTCTCGCACACACACAATCTCACCTTCTCTCGCACACACACAATCTCACCCTCTCTCACACATACACAATCTCACCCTCTCTCACACATACACACAATCTCACCCTCTCTCACACACACACACAATCTCACCCTCTCTCACACACACACAATCTCACCCTCTCTCACACACACACAATCTCACCCTCTCTCTCTCTCACACACACACACACACACACACACACACACACAATCTCACCCTCTCTCACACACACACACACAGTCTCACCCTATCTCACACACACACAATCTCACCCCCTCTCACACACACACAATCTCACCCTCTCTCTCACACACACAATCTCACCCTCTCTCACACACACACACATCACCCTTTCTCACACACACATCACCCTCTCTCACACACACACAATTACACCCTCTATCACACACACACGCAATCTGACCCTCTCACACACACACACACAAACACACAAACACACACACACAATCTCACCCACTCTCACACACACACACAATATCACCTTCTCTCACACACACACAATCTCACCCTCTCTCACACACACACACACACACAATCTCACCCTCTCACACACACGCACACAATCTCACCCTGTCACAGACACAATCTCACGCTCTCTCACACACACACAATCTCACCCTCTCTCTCACAAACACACACGCAATCTCACCCTCTCTCACACACACAGACACACACACACGCTCACCCTCTCTCTCACACACGCTCACCATCTCTCACACACACACACGTACACACACGCTCACCCTCTCTATCTCACACACACGCTCACCCTCTCTCTCACACACACGCTCACCCTCTCTCTCAAACACACACGCTCCTCCTCTCTCACAGACACACACACGCTCACCATTTATGACACACACACACGCTCACCCTCTCTCTCACACACATGCTCATCCTCTCTCACAGACACACACACGCTCATCCTCTCACGCACACACACTCCCAACTCTCACACACACGTGCTCACCCTCCCTCACACACACACACGCTCACCCACAAGCTCACCCTCTCTCACACACACACGCTCACCGTCTCTCACACACACACACTCACGCCTCTCTCTCACGCACATGCTAACTCCTCTCTCACACACGCTCACCCTCCCTCACACACACACGCTCACGCCTCTCACACATACACACATGCTCATCCGCCCTCACACACACACACACTCACCCTCTCTCTCACACACACACACACACACACACACACACACACACACACACACACAAGCTCACCCTCTCTCACACACACACGCTCACGCGTCTCACACACACACATACTCACCCGCCCTCACACACATACGCTCACCCTCTCTCACACACACAAACCTCTCTCTCACGCACATGCTAACACCTCTCTCTCAGACACGCTCACCCTGTCTCACACACACACAATCTCACCCTCTTTCACACACATACAATCTCACCCTCTCTCACACACAATCTCACCCTCTCTCACACATACACACTCACCCTCTCTCTCACACACACACGCTCACCCTCTCTCACACACACACAAACACACACACAATCTCACCCTCTCTCACACACACACACACACACACACACACACACACACACACACACACACACACACACACACACACACACACACAATCTCACCCTCTCTCTCACACACACGCTCACCCGCTCTCTCACACACACACGCTCACCCTCTCTCTCACACGCTCACCCTCTCTCACAGACACACACACGCTCACCCTCTCTCAGACACACACATGCTCACCCTCTCTCACACACGCTCACCCTCTCTCACACACACACACGCTCACCCTCTCTCTCACATACACAGACGCTCATCCTCTCTCACACACACACACACAAACTCACCCGCTTCTCACACACACAAACGCTCACCCTCTCTCACATACACACAAACACACACACAATCTCACCCTCTCTCTCACAGACACACACACGCTCACCCTCTCTCCCACACACACACACGCTCACCCTCTCTCACACACACACACGTGCACACCCTCTCTCTCACACACACAAAATCTCACCCTCACTCACACACACGCACAATCTCACCCTCTCTCACACACACGCACAATCTCACCCTCTCTCACACACAAACAATCTGACCCTCTTCACACACAGACACAATCTCACCCTGTCTCACACACACGCTCAACATCTCTCACACACAATCTCACCCTCTCTCACACACACACAATCTCAACATCTCTCACACACGCATGCTCACCCTCTCACACACGCATGCTCACCCTCACACACACACACACACACACACACACAAACAGAGGCTCACCCTCTCTCATACACATACGCTCACCCTCTCTCACACACGCACGCTCACGCTCTCTCACACACGCACACACTCACCGTTTCTCACACCCACACACACACATGCTCACCCTCTCTCACACACACACACAATCTCACCCGCACTCACATACACAATCATAGCCACTCACACACACACACAATCTCACCCTCCCTCACACACACACTCTCACCCTCTCTCTCACACACAGTCTCACCCTCTCTCACACAAACAATCTCACCCTCTCTCACACATACACGCTCACCCTCTCTCAGACACACGCTCACTCTCTCTCACACACACACGCTCACCGTCTCTCACACACACACACACTCAATCTCACCCTATCTCACACACACAATCTCACCCTCTCTCTCAGACACGCACAGCCTCTCTCACACACACGCATCATCCTCTCTCACACACACACATCACCCTCTCTCACACACACAATCTCACCCTCCCTCACACACACACAATCTCTCCCTCTCTCACACACACTATCCTAGCCGCTCACACACACACACACAATCTCACCCTCTCTCTCACACACACACACGCGCACCCTCTCTCACACACACACACACGCTCACCCTCTCACACATGCTCACCCTCTCTCTCACACACACACTATCACCCTCTCTCACACACAATCTCACCCTCTCTCACACACACACACAACCTCACCCTCTCACACACACACACACAATCTCACCCTCTCACACACACGAACAATCTCACCCTGTCTCAAACAAACGCACGCTCGACCTCCCTCACACACAATCTCACCCTCTCTCACACACACACAATCTCACCCTCTCTCACACACAATCTCACTATCTCTCACACACACACAATCTCACCCTCACTCACACACATGCTCACCATCTCTCACACAGACACGCTCACCCTCTCTCACATACACAAACACACACACACTCAATCGCACCCTATCTCATACACACAATCTCAGCCTCTTTCTCACACATGCACATCCTCTCTCACACACACACATCATCCTCTCTCACACACACACATCACCCTCTCTCACACACACATCACCCTCTCTCACACACACAATCTCACCCTCCCTCACACACACACAATCTCACCCTCTCTCACACACACACAATCTCACCCTCTCTCACACACACACACAATCTCACCCTCCCTCACACATACACAATCTCACCCTCTCTCTCACACACACAATCTCACCCTCTCTCACACACACACACATCACCCTTTCTCACAGACACATCACCCTCTCTCACACACACACAATTACACCCTCTATCACATACACACACAATCTGACCCTCTCACACACACACACAAACACACACACACACATGCTCACCCACTCTCTCACACACACACACAATCTCAACCTCTCTCACACAGACTATCCTAGCCGCTCACACACAGAGACACAATCTCACCCTCCCTCACACACGCACTCTCACCCTCTCTCTCACACACACACACGCGCACCCTCTCAAACAGACACACACACGTTAATCCTCCCTCTCACACACACACACGCTCACCCTCTCTCTCACACACACACACGCTCACCCTCTCTCTCACACATGCTCACCCTCTCACACACACACACACACAAACTTACCCTCTCTCACACACACGCACAATCTCACCCTGTCTCAAACAAACACACGCTCAACCTCTCTCAAACACAATCTCACCCTCTCTCACACACACACAATCTCAACCTCTCTCTCACACACACAATCTCAACCTCTCTCACACACAATCCCACTCTCTCTCACACACACACAATGTCAACCTCTCTCACACATACACACTCACCCTCTCTCACACACACACACGCACGCTCACCCTCTCTCACACACACGCACGCTCAACCTCCCTCACACACACACAATCAAACCCTCCCTCACACACACACAATCAAACCCTCCCTCACACACACACAATCTCACCTTCTCTCTCACACACACACAATCTCACCCTCTCTCGCACACACACAATCTGACCCTCCCTCACACACACACAATCTCACCCTCCCTCACACACACAATCTCACCCTCTCTCTCACACACACACACACATAGTCTCACCCTATCTCTCACACACACACAATCTCACCCTCTCTCACACACACACACACAATCTCACCCTATCTCACACACACACAATCTCACCCTCTCTCACACACACACATACATCACCCTTTCTCACACACACATCACCCTCTCTCACACACACACAATTACACTCTCTAGCACACACACACACACACAATCCGACCCTCTCACACACACACACGCACAATCCGACCCTCTCACACACAAACAAACACACACACACACAATCTCACCCACTCTCACACACACACACAATCTCACCCTCTCTCACACACACACACACACAATCTCACCCTCTCACACACAGACACAATCTCACCCTCTCATACACACAATCTCACGCTCTCTCACACACACACAATCTCACCCTCTCTCTCACAAACACACACGCAATCTCACCCTATCTCACACACACACACATGCTCACCCTCTCTCTCTCTCACACACACGCTCACCCTCTCTCACACACACACACGTACACGCACGCTCACCTTCTCTCTCACACACACACTCATCCTCTCTCACAGCCACACACACGCTCACCCTCTCACACACACGCTCCCAACTCTCTCACACACATACACATGCTCACCCTCCCTCACACACACACACCCTCACCTTCTCTCACACACACACTCACACACACAAGCTCACCCTCTCACACACACACACGCTCACAGTCTCTCTCACACATACTCACGCCTCTCTCACACACACACACAAACGCTCACCCGCCCTCACACACGCACACTCACCCTCTCTCACACACACACATGCACGCTCACCCTCTATCACACACACGCATGCTCAACCTCCCTCACACACACACAATCAAACCCTCCCTCACGCACACACAATCTCACCTTCTCTCTCACACACACACAATCTCACCCTCTCTCGCACACACACAATCTCACCTTCTCTCGCACACACACAATCTCACCCTCTCTCACACATACACAATCTCACCCTCTCTCACACATACACACAATCTCACCCTCTCTCACACACACACAATCTCACCCTCTCTCACACACACACAATCTCACCCTCTCTCTCTCTCACACACACACACACACACACACACACACACACACACACACACACACACACAATCTCACCCTCTCTCACACACACACACACAGTCTCACCCTATCTCACACACACACAATCTCACCCCCTCTCACACACACACAATCTCACCCTCTCTCTCACACACACAATCTCACCCTCTCTCACACACACACACACATCACCCTTTCTCACACACACATCACCCTCTCTCACACACACACAATTACACCCTCTATCACACACACACGCAATCTGACCCTCTCACACACACACACAAACACACACACACACAATCTCACCCACTCTCACACACACACACAATATCACCCTCTCTCACACACACACAATCTCACCCTCTCTCACACACACACACACAATCTCACCCTCTCACACACACGCACACAATCTCACCCTGTCACAGACACAATCTCACGCTCTCTCACACACACACAATCTCACCCTCTCTCTCACAAACACACACGCAATCTCACCCTCTCTCACACACACAGACACACACACACGCTCACCCTCTCTCTCACACACGCTCACCATCTCTCACACACACACACGTACACACACGCTCACCCTCTCTATCTCACACACACGCTCACCCTCTCTCTCACACACACGCTCACCCTCTCTCTCAAACACACACGCTCCTCCTCTCTCACAGACACACACACGCTCACCATTTATGACACACACACACGCTCACCCTCTCTCTCACACACATGCTCATCCTCTCTCACAGACACACACACGCTCATCCTCTCACGCACACACGCTCCCAACTCTCACACACACGTGCTCACCCTCCCTCACACACACACACGCTCACCCACAAGCTCACCCTCTCTCACACACACACGCTCACCGTCTCTCACACACACACACTCATGCCTCTCTCTCACGCACATGCTAACTCCTCTCTCACACACGCTCACCCTCCCTCACACACACACGCTCACGCCTCTCACACGTACACACATGCTCATCCGCCCTCACACACACACACGCTCACCCTCTCTCTCACACACACACACACACACACACACACACACACAAGCTCACCCTCTCTCACACACACACACTCACGCCTCTCACACACACACATACTCACCCGCCCTCACACACATACGCTCACCCTCTCTCACACACACAAACCTCTCTCTCACGCACATGCTAACACCTCTCTCTCAGACACGCTCACCCTGTCTCACACACACACAATCTCACCCTCTTTCACACACATACAATCTCACCCTCTCTCACACACAATCTCACCCTCTCTCACACATACACACTCACCCTCTCTCTCACACACACACGCTCACCCTCTCTCACACACACACAAACACACACACAATCTCACCCTCTCACACACACACACACACACACACACACACACACACACACACACACACACACACACACACACACACACACACACACACAATCTCACCCTCTCTCTCACACACACGCTCACCCGCTCTCTCACACACACACGCTCACCCTCTCTCTCACACGCTCACCCTCTCTCACAGACACACACACGCTCACCCTCTCTCAGACACACACATGCTCACCCTCTCTCACACACGCTCACCCTCTCTCACACACACACACGCTCACCCTCTCTCTCACATACACAGACGCTCATCCTCTCTCACACACACACACACAAACTCACCCGCTTCTCACACACACAAACGCTCACCCTCTCTCACACACACACATGCACGCTCACCCTCTATCACACACACGCACGCTCAACCTCCCTCACACACACACAATCAAACCCTCCCTCACGCACACACAATCTCACCTTCTCTCTCACACACACACAATCTCACCCTCTCTCGCACACACACAATCTCACCTTCTCTCGCACACACACAATCTCACCCTCTCTCACACATACACAATCTCACCCTCTCTCACACATACACACAATCTCACCCTCTCTCACACACACACACAATCTCACCCTCTCTCACACACACACACAATCTCACCCTCTCTCACACACACACAATCTCACCCTCTCTCTCTCTCACACACACACACACACACACACACACACACAATCTCACCCTCTCTCACACACACACACACAGTCTCACCCTATCTCACACACACACAATCTCACCCCCTCTCACACACACACAATCTCACCCTCTCTCTCACACACACAATCTCACCCTCTCTCACACACACACACATCACCCTTTCTCACACACACACAATTACACCCTCTATCACACACACACGCAATCTGACCCTCTCACACACACACACACAAACACACAAACACACACACACAATCTCACCCACTCTCACACACACACACAATATCACCCTCTCTCACACACACACAATCTCACCCTCTCTCACACACACACACACACACAATCTCACCCTCTCACACACACGCACACAATCTCACCCTGTCACAGACACAATCTCACGCTCTCTCACACACACACAATCTCACCCTCTCTCTCACAAACACACATGCAATCTCACCCTCTCTCACACACACAGACACACACACACGCTCACCCTCTCTCTCACACACGCTCACCATCTCTCACACACACACACGTACACACACGCTCACCCTCTCTATCTCACACACACGCTCACCCTCTCTCTCACACACACGCTCACCCTCTCTCTCAAACACACACGCTCCTCCTCTCTCACAGACACACACACGCTCACCATTTATGACACACACACACGCTCACCCTCTCTCTCACACACATGCTCATCCTCTCTCACAGACACACACACGCTCATCCTCTCACGCACACACGCTCCCAACTCTCACACACACGTGCTCACCCTCCCTCACACACACACACGCTCACCCACAAGCTCACCCTCTCTCACACACACACGCTCACCGTCTCTCACACACACACACTCACGCCTCTCTCTCACGCACATGCTAACTCCTCTCTCACACACGCTCACCCTCCCTCACACACACACGCTCACGCCTCTCACACATACACACATGCTCATCCGCCCTCACACACACACACACTCACCCTCTCTCTCACACACACACACACACACACACACACACACACACACACACACACAAGCTCACCCTCTCTCACACACACACGCTCACGCGTCTCACACACACACATACTCACCCGCCCTCACACACATACGCTCACCCTCTCTCACACACACAAACCTCTCTCTCACGCACATGCTAACACCTCTCTCTCAGACACGCTCACCCTGTCTCACACACACACAATCTCACCCTCTTTCACACACATACAATCTCACCCTCTCTCACACACAATCTCACCCTCTCTCACACATACACACTCACCCTCTCTCTCACACACACACGCTCACCCTCTCTCACACACACACAAACACACACACAATCTCACCCTCTCTCACACACACACACACACACACACACACACACACACACACACACACACACACACACACACACACACACACACACACACACACACACACAATCTCACCCTCTCTCTCACACACACGCTCACCCGCTCTCTCACACACACACGCTCACCCTCTCTCTCACACGCTCACCCTCTCTCACAGACACACACACGCTCACCCTCTCTCAGACACACACATGCTCACCCTCTCTCACACACGCTCACCCTCTCTCACACACACACACGCTCACCCTCTCTCTCACATACACAGACGCTCATCCTCTCTCACACACACACACACAAACTCACCCGCTTCTCACACACACAAACGCTCACCCTCTCTCACATACACACAAACACACACACAATCTCACCCTCTCTCTCACACACATACACAATCTCACCCTCTCACACACACACACGCACGTTCACCCTCTCTCTGACACACAAGCTCACCCTCTCTGACACACACAATCTCACCCTCTCTCACACACACACACAATCTCACCCTCTCTCTCACACACACAATCTCACCCTCTCTCACACACAATCTCAGCCACTCTCACACACCATCCCACCCTCTCTCACACACAAAAACACAATCTCACCCTCTCTCTCACACACATGCTCACCCACTCTCTCACACACACACGCTCACCCTCTCTCACACACACAATCTCACCCTCCCTCACACACACACAATCTCACCCTCTCGCACACACACACAATCTCACCCTCTCGCACACACACACAATCTCACCCTCTCTCACACACACAATCTCACCCTCTCTCACACACACACACAATCTCACCCTCCCTCACACACACACAATCTCACCCTCTCTCACACACACACAATCTCACCCTCTCTCACACACACACACACATCACCCTTTCTCACACACACATCACCCTCTCTCACACACACACAATTACACCCTCTATCACACACACACATAATCTGACCCTCTCACACACACACACACAAACACACACACACACACACAATCTCACCCACTCTCACACACACACACACACAATCTCACCCTCTCACACACACACACACACAATCTCACCCTCTCACACACACGCACACAATCTCACCCTCTCACACACACGCACACAATCTCACCCTCTCACACACACGCACACAATCTCACCCTCTCACACACACGCACACAATCTCACCCTCTCACACACACGCACACAATCTCACCCTCTCACACACACAATCTCACGCTCTCTCACACACACACAATCTCACCCTCTCTCTCACAAACACACACGCAATCTCACCCTCTCTCAAACACACACACACACACATGCTCACCCTCTCTCTCTTACACACACGCTCACCATCTTTCACACACACACACGTACACACACGCTCACCCTCTCTATCTCACACACACGCTCACCCTCTCTCTCACACACACACTTACCCACTCTCTCAAACGCACACGCTCCTCCTCTCTCACAGACACACACTCGCTGACCCTCTCTCTCACACACATGCTCATCCTCTCTCACAGACACACACACGCTCATCCTCTCACACATACACGCTCCCAACTCACACACACACACATGCTCACCCTCCCTCACACACACACACGCTCACCCTCTCTCACACACACAGACACACAAGCTCACCCTCTCTCACACACACACGCTCACCGTCTCTCACACACACACACTCACGCCTCTCTCTCACGCACATGCTAACTCCTCTCTCACACACGCTCACCCTCCCTCACACACACGCTCACGCCTCTCACACATACACACTTGCTCATCCGCCCTCACACACACACACGCTCACCCTCTCTCTCTCTCACACACACACACACACACACACACACACACACACACACACACACACACACACACACAAGTTCACCCTCTCTCACACACACAAACCTCTCTCTCACGCACATGCTAACACCTCTCTCTCAGACACGCTCACCCTGTCTCACACACACACAATCTCACCCTCTTTCACACACATACAATCTCACCCTCTCTCACACACAATCTCACCCTCTCTCACACATACACACTCACCCTCTCTCTCACACACACACGCTCACCCTCTCTCACACACACACAAACACACACACACACACACACACACACACACACACACACACACACACACAATCTCACCCTCTCTCTCACACACACGCTCACCCGCTCTCTCACACACACACGCTCACCCTCTCTCTCACACGCTCACCCTCTCTCACAGACACACACACGCTCACCCTCTCTCAGACACACACATGCTCACCCTCTCTCACACACGCTCACCCTCTCTCACACACACACACGCTCACCCTCTCTCTCACATACACAGACGCTCATCCTCTCTCACACACACACACACAAACTCACCCGCTTCTCACACACACAAACGCTCACCCTCTCTCACACACACACATGCACGCTCACCCTCTATCACACACACGCACGCTCAACCTCCCTCACACACACACAATCAAACCCTCCCTCACGCACACACAATCTCACCTTCTCTCTCACACACACACACAATCTCACCCTCTCTCGCACACACACAATCTCACCTTCTCTCGCACACACACAATCTCACCCTCTCTCACACATACACAATCTCACCCTCTCTCACACATACACACAATCTCACCCTCTCTCACACACACACAATCTCACCCTCTCTCACACACACACAATCTCACCCTCTCTCTCTCTCTCACACACACACACACACACACACACACACACACACACAATCTCACCCTCTCTCACACACACACACACAGTCTCACCCTATCTCACACACACACAATCTCACCCCCTCTCACACACACACAATCTCACCCTCTCTCTCACACACACAATCTCACCCTCTCTCACACACACACACATCACCCTTTCTCACACACACATCACCCTCTCTCACACACACACAATTACACCCTCTATCACACACACACGCAATCTGACCCTCTCACACACACACACACAAACACACACACACACACACACAATCTCACCCACTCTCACACAATATCACCCTCTCTCACACACACACAATCTCACCCTCTCTCACACACACACACACACACACAATCTCACCCTCTCACACACACGCACACAATCTCACCCTCCCTCACACACACACAATCTCACCCTCTCTCACACACACACAATCTCACCCTCTATCACACACACACACAATCTGACCCTCTCTCACACACACACACAATTTAACCCACTCACACACATACACAATCTGACCCTCTCTCACACACACACACACAATCTAACCCACTCACACACACACACAATCTGACCCTCTCTCTCACACACACACACACACAATCTCACCCTCTCACACACACACACAATCTCACCCTCTCACACACACACACAATCTCACCCTCTCACAAACACACACAATCTCACCCTCTCACACACACACACAATCTCACGCTCTCTCACACACACACAATCTCACCCTCTCTCTCACAAACACACACGCAATCTCACCCTCTCTCACACACACACACGCTCACCCTCTCTCTCACACACAGGCTAACCCTCTCTCTCACACACACAGGTACACACACGCACACCCTCTCTATCTCATACACATGCTCACCCACTCTCTCACACACACGCTCACCCTCTCTCTCAAAGACACATGGTCCCCCTCTCTCACAGGCACACATGCTCACCATCTATCACACACACACACACGCTCACCCTCTCCCTCACACAATCTCACCCTCCCTCACACACACACAATCTCACCCTCTCTCACACACACACAATCTTACCCTCTTTCACACACACACAATCTCACCCTCTCTCACACACACACAATCTCACCCTCTCTCAAACACACACAATTTCACCCTCTGTCAAATACACACACAATCTCACCCTCTCTCACAAACGCACGCTCACCCTCTCTCTCACACACCCACTCACCCTCTCTTTCACACACCCGCTCACCCTCTCTCTCACACACACACACGCTCACCCTCTCTCACACACACAATCTCACACTCTCTCACACACACACAATCTCACCCTGTCTCACACACACGCTCAACGTATCTCACACACAATCTCACCCTCTCTCACACACACACGCACGCTCACCTTCTCTGTGACACACACACTCACCCTCGCGCTCACACACACGCACACCGTCTCTCTCACACACACACGCTCACCCTCTCTCACACACACACGCACACCCTCTCTCTCACACACACACGCTCACCCTCTCTCACACACACACAAACGCTCACCCTCGCTCACACACACAATCTCACCCACACAATCTCACCCCCTCTCACACACACACACACAATCTCACCCTCTCTCACACACACACACACAATCTCACCCTCTCTCACACACACACACACAATCTCAACCTCTCTCACACATACAATCTCACCCTCTCTCACACAATCTCACCCTCTCTCACACTCACACACAATCTCACCCTCTCTCACACACACACGCTCACCCTGTCTCTCACACACACACAATCTCACCCTCTCTCAAACACACACAATTTCACCCTCTGTCAAACACACACACAATCTCACCCTCTCTCTCACACACCCGCTCACCCTCTCTTTCACACACCCGCTCACCCTCTCTCTCACACACACACCCGCTCACCCTCTCTCACACACACACACGCTCACCCTCTCTCACACACACAATCTCACACTCTCTCACACACACACAATCTCACCCTGTCTCACACACACGCTCAACGTCTCTCACACACAATCTCACTCTCTCTCACACACACACGCACGCTCACCCTCTCTCACACACACACGCACGCTCACCCTCTCTGTGACACACACACTCACCCTCGCGCTCACACACACGCACACCGTCTCTCTCACACACACACGCTCACCCTCTCTCACACACACATGCACACCCTCTCTCTCACACACACACGCTCACCCTCTCTCACACACACACAAACGCTCACCCTCTCTCACGCACACAATCTCACCCACACAATCTCACCCCCTCTCACACACACACACAATCTCACCCTCTCTCACACACACACACACAATCTCACCCTCTCTCTCACACACACACGCTCAACCTCTCTCACACATACAATCTCACCCTCTCTCACACAATCTCACCCTCTCTCACACTCACACACATTCTCACCCTCTCTCACACACACACGCTCACCCTGTCTCTCTCACACACACAATCTCATGCTCTCTCACACACACACACAATCTCACCCTCTCTCACACACACACAATCTCACCCTCTCTCACACACACACAATCTCAGCCTGTCACACAGAGACGCTCAGCGTCTCTCACATACAATCTCACCCTCTCTCACACACACACACACAATCTCACCCTCTCACACACACGCATGCTCACCCTCACACACACACACACACAGACGCTCACCCTCTCTCACACACGCACACTCACCCTCTCTCACACACATACGCTCACCCTCTCTCACACACGCACGCTCACCCTCTCTCACACACACACACACCCTCTCTCACACACACACACTCACCGTTTCTCACACACACACAATCTCACCCTCTCTCACACACACACACACAATCTCACCCTCTCACACACACACACACACACACACACAATCTCACCCTCTCTCTCACACACACACACACACAATCTCACCCTCTCTCTCACACACACATGCTCACCCTCTCTCAAACACACAATCTCACCCTCTCTCACACACACACAATCTCACCCTCTCTCACACACACACAATCTCATCCTCTCTCTCACACACACACACACAATCTCACCCTCTCTCTCACACACACACGCTCAACCTCTCTCACACATACAATCTCACCCTCTCTCACACAATCTCACCCTCTCTCACACTCACACACATTCTCACCCTCTCTCACACACACACGCTCACCCTGTCTCTCTCACACACACACACACAATCTCACCCTCTCTCACACACACACAATCTCACCCTCTCTCACACACACACAATCTCAGCCTGTCACACAGAGACGCTCAGCGTCTCTCACATACAATCTCACCCTCTCTCACACACACACACACAATCTCACCCTCTCACACACACGCATGCTCACCCTCACACACACACACACACAGACGCTCACCCTCTCTCACACACGCACACTCACCCTCTCTCACACACATACGCTCACCCTCTCTCACACACGCACGCTCACCCTCTCTCACACACACACACTCCCTCTCTCACACACACACACTCACCGTTTCTCACACACACACAATCTCACCCTCTCTCACACACACACACAATCTCACCCTCTCTCACACACACACAATCTCACCCTCTCTCACACACACAATCCCACCCTCTCTCACACACACACAATCCCACCCTCTCTCAAACACACGCTCAACATCTCCCTCTCACAAACATGCTCACCCTCTCTCAGACACACACTCACCCTCGCTCTCACACACACGCTCACCCTCTCTCAGACACACGCTCACGCTCTCTCTCACACACACGCTCATGCTCTCTCTCACACACACACTCACCCTCTCTCTCACACACACACGCTCACCCTCACTCTCACACACACACGCTCACACTCTCTCTCACACATACACACGCTCACCCTCTCTCACAGACACAGACGCGCTCACACTCACTCACAGACACACACACTCTCACCCTCTCTCCCACACACAGACACGCTCACCCTCTCTCTCACACACACACATGCTCACCCTCTCTCTCACACACACGCTCACCCTCTCTCTCACACACACACAATCTCACCGTCTCACACACACACAATCTCACCGTCTCACACACACACAATCTCACCGTCTCACACACACAATCTCACCCTCTTTCACACACACACACAATCTCACCCTCTCTCACACACACACACACACACACAATCTCACCCACACACACACACACACACACACACGCTCACCCTCTGTCACACACGCACGCTCACCTACTCTCACACACGTACGCTCACCCTCTCTCACACACGCACGCTCACGCTCTCTCACACACGCACACACCGTCTCTCACACACACACACTCACCGTTTCTCACACCCACACAGACACATATGCTCACCGTCTCTCACACACACACAATCTCAACCTCTCTCACACACACAATCATACCCAATCACACACACACACACACACACACACACACACACAATCTCACCCTCCCTCACACACACACTCTCACCCTCTCTCTCACACACACACACACGCACCCTCTCAAACAGACACACACACGCTAATCCTCTCTCACACACACACACGCTCACCCTCTCTCTCACACATGCTCACATTCTCTCTCATACACACACGCTCACACTCTCTCACACACAATCTCACCCTCTCTCACACACACACACAATCTCACCTTCTCACACACACACACAATCTCACCCTCTCTCACAAACACACACAATCTCAACCTCTCTCACACACAATCTTACCCTCTCTCACACACACACAATCTCACCCTCTCTCACACACACACAATCTCACTCTCTCTCACACACATACAATCTCACTCTCTCTCACACACATACAATCTCACCCTCTCTCACACACACACACACGCTCACCCTCTCTCACACACACATGCTCACCCTCTCTCACAAACACACGCTCACCCTCTCTCACACACACACGCTCACCCTCTCTCACACACACACATGCTCACCCTGTCTCACACACACACGCTCACCCTCTCTCACACACACACAAACACACACACACACACACAATCTCACCCTCTCTCACACACGCACACCCTCACTCACACACACATCACCCTCTCTCACACACACACATCACCCTCTCTCACACACACACATCACCCTCTCTCACACACACACAATCTTACCCTCGCTCGCACACATGCACGCTCACCCTCTCTCACACACACACAATCCCACCCTCTCTCATGCACACACAATCCCACCCTCTCTCAAACACACGCTCACCATCTCTCTCTCACAAACACGCTCACCCTCTCTCTCAGACACACACTCACCCTCGCTCTCACACACACGCTCACCATCTCTCCCTTACACACACGCTCACCCTCTCTCTCTCTCAGACAAACGCTCACCTTCTCTCTCACAAACACGCTCACCCTCTCTCTCTCAGACATACGCTCACCCTCACACACACACACTCACCCTCTCTCTCACACACACACGCTCACCCTCACTCTCACACATACACGCTCACCCTCACACACACACGCTCACCCTCTCTCTCACACATACACACGCTCACCCTCTCTCACAGACACAGACACGCTCACCCTCTCTCACAGACACACACACGCTCACCCTCTCTCCCACACACACACACGCTCACCCTCTCTCTCACACACACACACGCTCACCCTCTCTCTCACACACACACAATCTCACCCTCTCTCACACACACACACACACACAATCTCACCCTCACACACACACACACGCTCACCCTCTCTCACACACGCATGCTCAGCCACTCTCACACACGTACGCTCATGCTCTCTCACACACGCACGCTCATGCTCTCTCACACACGCACACACCGTCTCTCACACACACACACTCACCGTTTCTCACACCCACACAGACACACATCTCTCACACACGCACACACCGTCTCTCACACACACACAATCTCACCCTCTCTCATACACACAATCATAGCCACTCACACACACACACACACAATCTCACCCTCCCTCACACACACACTCTCACCCTCTCTCTCACACACACACACGCGCACCCTCTCAAATAGACACACACACGCTAATCCTCTCTCTCACACACACACACACACGCTCACCCTCTCTCTCACACATGCTCACACTCTCTCTCACACACACATGCTCACCCTCTCTCACACAGAATCTCACCCTCTCTCACACACACACACAATCTCACCATCTCACACACACACACACAATCTCATCCTCTCTCACACACACGCACAGTCTCACCCTGTCTCAAACAAACGCACGCTCAACCTCTCTCACACACAATCTCACCCTCTCTCACACACACACAATCTCACTCTCTCTCACACACATAAAATCTCACCCTCTCTCACACACACACAATCTCACCCTCTCTCACACACACACAATCTCACCCTCTCTCACACACACACAATATCACTCTCTCTCACACACAATCTCACCCTCTCTCACACACACACAATCTCACTCTCTCTCACACACATAAAATCTCACCCTCTCTCACACACACACAATCTCACCCTCTCTCACACACACACAATCTCACCCTCTCACACACACACAATCTCACTCTCTCTCACACACATACAATCTCACCCTCTCTCACACACACACGCTCACCCTCTCTCACACACACACGCTCACCCCCTCTCACACACACACGCTCACCCTCTCTCACACACACACGCTCACCCTCTCTCACACACACACAAACACACACACACTCAATCTCACCCTATCTCACACACACAATCTCACCCTCTCTCTCACACACGCACACCCTCTCTCACAAACACACATCACCCTCTCTCACACACACCCATCACCCTCTCTCACACACACACAATCTCACCCTCACACACACACACACGCTCACCGTCTCTCACACACGCACGCTCACCCACTCTCACACACGTACGCTCACCCTCTCTCACACACGCACGCTCACGCTCTCTCATACACGCACACACCGTCTCTCACACACACTCACCGTTTCTCACACCCACACAGACACACATCTCTCACACACGCACACACCGTCTCTCACACACACACAATCTCACCCTCCCTCACACACACACACATGCGCACCCTCTCAAACAGAGACACACACGCTAATCCTCTCTCTCACACACACACACACGCTCACCCTCTCTCTCACACATGCTCACACTCTCCCTCACACACACATGCTCACCCTCTCTCACACAGAATCTCACCCTCTCTCACACACACACACAATCTCACTCTCTCTCACACACATAAAATCTCACCCTCTCTCACACACACACAATCTCACCCTCTCTCACACACACACAATCTCACCCTCTCTCACACACACACAATCTCACCCTCTCTCACACACACACTATCTCACTCTCTCTCACACACATACAATCTCACCCTCTCTCTCACACACAGAATCTCAATCTCTCTCACACACAATCTCACCCTCTCTCACACACACACAATCTCACCCTCTCACACACACACAATCTCACTCTCTCTCACACACACACACTCACCCTCTCTCACACACACACGCTCACCCCCTCTCACACACACACGCTCACCCTCTCTCACACACACACAAACACACACACACACAATCTCACCCTATCTCACACACACAATCTCACCCTCTCTCTCACACACGCACACCCTCTCTCACACACACAATCTCAATCTCTCTCTCACACACGCTCACCCTCTCTCACACACACACATCACCCTCTCTCACACACACACACAATCTCACCCTGTCTCACACACACGCACAATCTCACACTCTCCCACACATGCACGCTCTCCCTCTCTCTCACATGAACGATCACCCTATCTCACACATACACGCTCACCCTCTCTCACACACGCACGCTCACCCTCTCTCACACATGCACGCTCACCCTCTTTCACACACGCACGCTCTCCCTCTCTCACACACGCACGCTCTCCCTCTCTCACACACACATGCTCAACCTCTCTCACACACATGCTCACCCTCTATTACACACACAGACAATCTCACCCTCTCTCTTACACACACACAATCTCACCTTCTCTCACACACACAGAATCTCACCCACCCTCACACACACACAATCTCACCTTCTCTCACACACACAATCTCACCTTCTCTCACACACACAATCTCACCTTCTCTCACACACACACACAATCTCACCTTAACTCACACACACACAATCTCACCCTCTCTCTCACACACACACACAATCTCACACTCTCTCACACACACACAATCTCACCTTCTCTCACACACACACAATCTCACCTAAACTCACACACACACAATCTCACCTAAACTCACACACACACACAATCTCACCCTCTCTCACACACACACACACACACACACACACACACAATCTCACCCTCTCTCACACACACACACAATCTCACCCTCTCTCACACACACGCGCACCCTCTCAAACAGACACACACATGCTAATCCTCCCTCTCACACACACACACACGCTCACCCTCTCGCACACACGCATGCTCAGCCACTCTCACACACGTACGCTCACCCTCTCTCACACACGCACGCTCATGCTCTCTCACACACGCACACACCGTCTCTCACACACACACACTCACCGTTTCTCACACCCACACAGACACACATCTCTCACACACGCACACACCGTCTCTCACACACACACAATCTCACCCTCTCTCATACACACAATCATAGCCGCTCACACACACACACACACAATCTCACCCTCCCTCACACACACACTCTCACCCTCTCTCTCACACACACACACGCGCACCCTCTCAAACAGACACACACACGCTAATCCTCTCTCACACACACACACACACGCTCACCCTCTCTCTCACACATGCTCACACTCTCTCTCACACACACATGCTCACCCTCTCTCACACAGAATCTCACCCTCTCTCACACACACACAATCTCACCATCTCACACACACACACACAATCTCACCCTCTCTCACACACATGCACAGTCTCACCCTATCTCAAACAAACGCATGCTCAACCTCTCTCACACACAATCTCACCCTCTCTCACACACACACAATCTCACTCTCTCTCACACACACAAAATCTCACCCTCTCTCACACACACACAATCTCACCCTCTCTCACACACACACAATCTCACCCTCTCTCACACACACACAATCTCACTCTCTCTCACACACAATCTCACTCTCTCTCACACACACAAAATCTCACCCTCTCTCACACACACACAATCTCACCCTCTCTCACACACACACAATCTCACCCTCTCTCACACACACACAATCTCACTCTCTCTCACACACAATCTCACCCTCTCTCACACACACACAATCTCACTCTCTCACACACACACAATCTCACTCTCTCTCACACACATACAATCTCACCCTCTCTCACACACACACGCTCACCCTCTCTCACACACACACGCTCACCCCCTCTCACACACACACGCTCACCCTCTCTCACACACACACGCTCACCCTCTCTCACATACACACAAACACACACACACTCAATCTCACCCGATCTCACACACACAATCTCACCCTCTCTCTCACACACGCACACCCTCTCTCACAGACACACATCACCCTCTCTCACACACACCCATCACCCTCTCTCACACACACACAATCTCACCCTCCCTCTCACACACGCACAATCTCACACTCTCCCACACATGCACGCTCTCTCTCTCTCTCACATGAACGATCACACTATCTCACACATGCACGCTCACCCTCTCTCACACATGCACGCTCACCCTCTCTCACACACGCACGCTCATGCTCTCTCACACACGCACACACACACACTCACCGTTTCTCACACCAACACTGACACACATCTCTCACACACGCACACACCGTCTCTCACACACACACAATCTCACCCTCTCTCATACACACAATCATAGCCGCTCACACACACACACACAATCTCACCCTCCCTCACACACACACTCTCACCCTCTCTCTCACACACACACACGCGCACCCTCTCAAACAGACACACACACGCTAATCCTCTCTCTCACACACACACACACACACGCTCACCCTCTCTCTCACACATGCTCACACTCTCTCTCACACACACATGCTCACCCTCTCTCACACAGAATCTCACCCTCTCTCACACACACACACAATCTCACCTAAACTCACACACACACAATCTCACCTAAACTCACACACACACACAATCTCACCCTCTCTCTCTCACACACACACACACACACACACACACACACACACACACACACACACACACAATCTCACCCTCTCTCACACACACACACACAATCTCACCCTCTCTCACACACACGCGCACCCTCTCAAACAGACACACACATGCTAATCCTCCCTCTCACACACACACACACGCTTACCCTCTCGCACACACGCATGCTCAGCCACTCTCACACACGTACGCTCACCCTCTCTCACACACGCACGCTCATGCTCTCTCACACACGCACACACCGTCTCTCTCACACACACACTCACCGTTTCTCACACCCACACAGACACACATCTCTCACACACGCACACACCGTCTCTCACACACACACAATCTCACCCTCTCTCATACACACAATCATAGCCGCTCACACACACACACACACAATCTCACCCTCCCTCACACACACACTCTCACCCTCTCTCTCACACACACACACGCGCACCCTCTCAAACAGACACACACACGCTAATCCTCTCTCTCACACACACACACACACGCTCACCCTCTCTCTCACACATGCTCACACTCTCTCTCACACACACATGCTCACCCTCTCTCACACAGAATCTCACCCTCTCTCACACACACACAATCTCACCATCTCACACACACACACACAATCTCACCCTCTCTCACACACATGCACAGTCTCACCCTGTCTCAAACAAACGCATGCTCAACCTCTCTCACACACAATCTCACCCTCTCTCACACACACACAATCTCACTCTCTCTCACACACACAAAATCTCACCCTCTCTCACACACACACAATCTCACCCTCTCTCACACACACACAATCTCACCCTCTCTCACACACACACAATCTCACCCTCTCTCACACACACACAATCTCACTCTCTCTCACACACAATCTCACCCTCTCTCACACACACACAATCTCACTCTCTCACACACACACAATCTCACTCTCTCTCACACACATACAATCTCACCCTCTCTCACACACACACGCTCACCCTCTCTCACACACACACGCTCACCCCCTCTCACACACACACGCTCACCCTCTCTCACACACACACGCTCACCCTCTCTCACATACACACAAACACACACACACTCAATCTCACCCGATCTCACACACACAATCTCACCCTCTCTCTCATACACGCACACCCTCTCTCACAGACACACATCACCCTCTCTCACACACACCCATCACCCTCTCTCACACACACACAATCTCACCCTCTCTCTCACACACGCACAATCTCACACTCTCCCACACATGCACGCTCTCTCTCTCTCTCACATGAACGATCACACTATCTCACACATGCACGCTCACCCTCTCTCACACATGCACGCTCACCCTCTCTCACACACGCACGCTCATGCTCTCTCACACACGCACACACACACACTCACCGTTTCTCACACCAACACTGACACACATCTCTCACACACGCACACACCGTCTCTCACACACACACAATCTCACCCTCTCTCATACACACAATCATAGCCGCTCACACACACACACACAATCTCACCCTCCCTCACACACACACTCTCACCCTCTCTCTCACACACACACACGCGCACCCTCTCAAACAGACACACACACGCTAATCCTCTCTCTCACACACACACACACACACGCTCACCCTCTCTCTCACACATGCTCACACTCTCTCTCACACACACATGCTCACCCTCTCTCACACAGAATCTCACCCTCTCTCACACACACACACAATCTCACCATCTCACACACACACACACACAATCTCACCCTCTCTCACACACACGCAGTCTCACCCTGTCTCAAACAAACGCACGCTCAACCTCTCTCACACACAATCTCACCCTCTCTCACACACACACAATGTCACTCTCTCTCACACACATAAAATCTCACCCTCTCTCACACACACACAATCTCACCCTCTCTCACACACACACAATCTCACTCTCTCTCACACACACACAATCTCACCCTCTCTCACACACAATCTCACCCTCTCTCACACACACACAATCTCACTCTCTCACACACACACAATCTCACTCTCTCTCACACACATACAATCTCACCCTCTCTCACACACACACGCTCACCCTCTCTCACACACACACGCTCACCCCCTCTCACACACACACGCTCACCCTCTCTCACACACACACACGCTCACCCTCTCTCACACACACACAAACACACACACACTCAATCTCACCCTATCTCACACACACAATCTCACCCTCTCTCTCACACACGCACACCCTCTCTCACAAACACACATCACCCTCTCTCACACACACCCATCACCCTCTCACACACACACGATCTCACCCACTCTCACACACATGCACAATCTCACCCTGTCTCAAACACACGCACGCTCAACCTCTCTCACACACAATCGCACCCTCTCTCACACACACACAATCTCACCCTCTCTCACACATACACGCTCACCTCTTTCACACACACACGCTCACCCTCTCTCACACACACACAAACGTACACACTCAATCTCACCCTCTCTCACACACACAATCACACCCTCTCTCTCACACTCGCTTACCCACTCTCTCTCACACACACATCACCCTCTCTCACACACACGCTCACCCTCTCTCACAGACACACACATCACCCTCTCTCACACACAAACAATCTCACCCTCTCTCACACACACACACAATCTCACCCTCTCTCTCACACACACACACGCTCACCCGCTCTCTCACACACAGGCACGCTCACCCGCTCTCACACACACGCATGCACACCCTCTCTCACACACGCACAATAAAAACTCTCACACACGCACGCACACCCTCTCTCACATACACTCACCCTCTCTCACACACACAAAATCTCAACCTCTCTATCACACACACAATCACGCTCACAGACACACACACACACGCTCACCCTCTCTCACACATGCACAATCTCATCCTCTCTCACACACACAATCTCATCTTCTCTCACACACACACAATCTCACCCTCTCACACACACACAATCTCACCCTCTCTCAGACACACACACAATCTCACCCTCTCTCACATACACACAATCTCACCCTCTCTCACACACACACACCCAATCTCAACATCTCTCACACCCACACACACACAATCTCACCCTCTCACACACACACTCACCCTCTCTCACACACACAAAATCTCACCCTCTCACACACACACAATCTCACCCTCTCTCACACACGCACACTCACCCTCTCTCACACACACACATGCTCACCCTCTCTTACACTCACACAATCTCACCCTCTCTCACACACACAAAATCGCACCCTCTCTCACACACACACAATCTCACTCTCTCTAGCACACACACACAATGTCAGCCTCTCTCACACACACAAAATGTGACCCTCTCTCTCTCACACACACAATCTCACCCTCTCTCTCTCACACACACACACACACAATCTCACCCTCTCTCACACACACACACACACACACACACACAATCTCACCCTCTCTCTCTCACACACACACACACACACTCACACAATCTCACCCTCTCTCTCACACACACACGCTCACCCTCTCTCAAACACACAATCTCACCCTCTCTCACACACAAGCCCATCCTCTCTCACACACACACAATCTCAGAGTCTCTCACACACACACAATCTCACCCTCTCTCTCACACACACACGCTCATCCTCTTTCTCACATACACACAATCACACCCTCTCTCAAACACACACAATCTCACCCTCTCTCACACACACACACAATCTCACCCTCTCTCACACACACAGAATCTCAACCTCTCTCACACACACACAATCTCACCTTCTCTCAACACACACACAATCTCACCCTCTCTCACACACACACACTCACTCACTCTCACACACACGCTCACCCTCTCTCTCTCACGCACACACACACACAATCTCACCCTCTCTCACACACAATCTCACACTCTCACACACACGCTCACCCTCTTTCTCTGACACACGCTCACCCTCTCAGACACACGCTCACCCTCTCTCTCAGACACACGCTCACCCTCTCTCTCAGACACATGCTCACCCTCTCTCTCAGACACACGCTCACCCTCTCTCTCTCACAAACACGCTCGCCCTCTCTCACAAACACGCTCACCCTCTCTCTCTCAGACACACGCTCACCCTCTCTCTCTCACACACACACACACACACAATCTCACCCCCTCTCATACACACACACAATCTCACCCTCTCTCACTCACACACAATCTCACACTCTCACACACACGCTCACCCTCTTTCTCTGACACACGCTCACCCTCTCAGACACACGCTCACCCTCTCTCAGACACACGATCACCCTCTCTCAGACACACGCTCACCCTCTCTCTCAGACACACGCTCACCCTCTCTCTCAGACACACGCTCACCCTCTCTCTCAGACACACGCTCACCCTCTCTCTCAGACACACGCTCACCCTCTCTCTCTCACAAACACGCTCGCCCTCTCTCACAAACACGCTCACCCTCTCTCTCTCAGACACACGCTCACCCTCTCTCTCTCACACACACACACACACACAATCTCACCCCCTCTCATACACACACACAATCTCACCCTCTCTCACTCACATACAATCTCACCCTCTCTCACACACACACATCACCCTCTCACACACACACACACACAATCTCACCCTCTCTCACACACACACACACACAATCTCACCCTCTCACACACACACAAATGCTCACCGTCTCACAGACACGTACAATCTCACCCTGTCTCACACACACGCACGCTCAACCTCTCACACACACGCAATCTCACCCTCTCTCACACACACACGCTCACCCTCTCTCACACACACACGCTCAACCTCTCTTTCACACACACACGCACACTCTCACCCTCTCTCACACACACACACACGCTCACCCTCTCTCTCGCACAAACGCTCACCCTCTCTCTCTCTCACACACATGCTCACCCTCTCTCTTTCAGACACACGCTCACCCTCTCTCTCACACACACGCTCACCCTCTCTCACACAGACATGGTCACCCTCACTCTCACACATACACACGCTCACACTCTCTCAGACACAGAAACAGACACGCTCACCCTCTCTCACAGACGCTCACCCACGCTCACCCTCTCTCTCACACACACACACGCTCAACCTCTGTCTCACACACACGCTCACCCTGTCTCACACACACACAAACTCACCATCTCTCTCACACACACACAATCTCACCCTCTCTCACACACATACAATCTCACCCTCTCTCAAACACGCATGCTCAACCTCTCACACACATGCATGCTCACCCTCACACACACACACACACACACACACATGCTCACCCTCTCTCACACACGCACACTCACCCTCTCCCACACACGTACGCTCACCCTCTCTAACACACGCATGCTCACCCTCTCTCACACACACACACAATCTCACCCTCTCTCTCACACACACAATCTCACGCTCTCACACACTCACTGTTTCTCACACCCACACACACACACATGCACACCCTCTCTCACACACGCACAATAAAAACTCTCTCACACACGCACGCACACCCTCTCTCACATACACTCACCCTCTCTCACACACACAAAATCTCACCCTCTCTATCACACACACAATCACGCTCACAGACACACACACACACACTCACCCTCCCTCACACACACACACCCACCCTCTCTGACACATGCACAATCTCATCCACTTTCACACCCGCACGCTCACCCTCTCTCTCACACACACGCTCACCCTCTCTCACACAGACATGGTCACCCTCACTCTCACACATACACACGCTCACACTCTCTCAGACACAGAAACAGACACGCTCACCCTCTCTCACAGACGCTCACCCACGCTCACCCTCTCTCTCACACACACACACGCTCAACCTCTGTCTCACACACACGCTCACCCTGTCTCACACACACACAAACTCACCATCTCTCTCACACACACACAATCTCACCCTCTCTCACACACACACAATCTCACCCTCTCTCAAACACGCATGCTCAACCTCTCACACACACGCATGCTCACCCTCACACACACACACACACACATGCTCACCCTCTCTCACACACGCACACTCACCCTCTCCCACACACGTACGCTCACCCTCTCTAACACACGCATGCTCACCCTCTCTCACACACACACACAATCTCACCCTCTCTCTCACACACACAATCTCACGCTCTCACACACTCACTGTTTCTCACACCCACACACACACACATGCACACCCTCTCTCACACACGCACAATAAAAACTCTCTCACACACGCACGCACACCCTCTCTCACATACACTCACCCTCTCTCACACACACAAAATCTCACCCTCTCTATCACACACACAATCACGCTCACAGACACACACACACACACTCACCCTCCCTCACACACACACACCCACCCTCTCTGACACATGCACAATCTCATCCACTCTCACACCCGCATGCTCACCCTCTCTCACACACACACAATCTCACCCTCTCTCACACACAATCTCATCCTCTCTCACACACACACAATCTCACCCTCACACACACACAATCTCACCCTCTCTCAGACACACACACAATCTCACCCTCTCTCTCACACACACACACACAATCTCACCCTCTCTCACATACACACAATCTCACCCTCTCTCACACACACACACCCAATCTCAACATCTCTCACACCCACACACACAATCTCACCCTCTCTCACACCCACACACACAATCTCACCCTCTCTCACACACACACACACACAATCTCACCCGCTCTCACACAAACGCACGCTCACATTCTCTCACACACACTAATAATCTCACCCTCCCTCACACACACACAATCTCACCCTCTCTCACACACACACAATCTCTCCCTCTCTCACACACACACGCTCACCCTCTCACACACACACATGCTCACCCTCTCACACACACACACATACACACACACAATCTCACCCTCTCTCACACACACGCTCACCCTCTCTCTCAAACACACGATCAGCCTCTCTCTCTCTCACACACACGCTCACCCTCTCTCACACACACGCTCACCCTCTCTCACAGACACGCTCACCCTCTCTCACAGACATGCTCACCCTCCCTCACAGACACGCTCACACTCTCTCACAGGCACACACGCTCACACTCTCACACACACGCTCATTCCCTCTCTCACACAAACACGCTCACCCTCTCACACACACGCACGCTCACCCTCTCACACACACACGCTCACCCTCTCTCACACACGCAATCTCACACACGCACTCTCACCCTCTCTCACACACACACAATCTGACCTTCCCTCACACACACAATCTCACCCTCTCTCACACACGCACGCTCACCCTCTCTCTCACACACGCACGCTCACCCTCTCTCTCACACACGCACGCTCACCCTCTCTCTCACACACACGCACTTACGCTAACCGTCTCTCACACACATGCACACTATCTCTCTCTCTCACACGCTCACCCTCTCTCTCACAGACACGCACACACGCTCACCGTCTCTAACACACACATGCACACTCTCTCTCTCTCACAAACACGCTCACCCCCTCTCACACACACACACATGCTCACCCTCTCTCCCACACACGCTCACCCTATCTCCCACACGCGCTCACCCTCGTTCACACACACACACGCTCACCCTCTCTCTCACACACACACTCATGCACTGTCTTACACGCTCTCACACACACACGCACGCTCACCCTCTCTCACACACATATGCATGCACACCCTCTCTCTCACACGCACCCTAACACCTGTCACACACGCACGCACACCCTCTCTCACGCACACTAACCCTCTCTCACACACATAAAATCTCACCCTCTCTCACACACACAATCTCACCCTCTCTCACACATGCACACTCACCCTCTCTCACACACACACATGCTCACCCTCTCTTACACTCACACAATCTCACCCTCTATCACACACACACAATTCCACCCTCTCTAGCACACACACACAATGTCAGCCTCTCTCACACACACAGAATGTCACCCTCTCTCTCACACACACACAATCTCACCCTCTCACACACACACACACACAATCTCACCCTCTCTCACACACACACACACACACACACAATCTCACCCTCTCTCTCACACACACACACACAATCTCACCCTCTCTCTCACACACACATGCTCACCCTCTCTCAAACACACAATCTCACCCTCTCTCACACACACACAATCTCACCCTCTCTCACACACACACAATCTCATCCTCTCTCTCACACACACACACACAATCTCACCCTCTCTCTCACACACACACACACACACACACAATCTCACCCTCTATCTCACACACATGCTCACCCACTCTCACACACACACTCACCCTCTCTCACACACGCACGCTCACCCGCTCTCACACATGCAAGCTCACCCTCTCTCACAGACTTGCATGCTCACCCTCACACACACACACACAATCTCACCCTCTCACACACACACAATCTCACCCTCTCTCAGACACACACACAATCTCACCCTCTCTCTCACACACACACACACAATCTCACCCTCTCTCACATACACACAATCTCACCCTCTCTCACACACACACACCCAATCTCAACATCTCTCACGCCCACACACACAATCTCACCCTCTCTCACACCCACACACACAATCTCACCCTCTCTCATACACACACACACACAATCTCACCCGCTCTCACACAAACGCACGCTCACATTCTCTCACACACACTCATAATCTCACCCTCCCTCACACACACACAATCTCACCCTCTCACACACACACAATCTCACCCTCTCTCACACACACACAATCTCACCCTCTCTCACACACACACACGCTCACCCTCTCACACACACACATGCTCACCCTCTCACACACTCACACATACACACACACAATCTCACCCTCTCTCACACACACGCTCACCCTCTCTCTCAAACACACGATCAGCCTCTCTCTCTCTCACACACACGCTCACCCTCTCTCACACACACGCTCACCCTCTCTCACACACACGCTCACCCTCTCTCACTCTCACACACACGCTCATCCTCTCTCACAGACACGCTCACCCTCTCTCACAGACATGCTCACCCTCCCTCACAGACACGCTCACACTCTCTCACAGGCACACACGCTCACACTCTCACACACACGCTCATTCCGTCTCTCACACAAACACGCTCACCCTCTCACACACACGCACGCTCACCCTCTCACACACACACGCTCACCCTCTCTCACACACGCAATCTCACACACGCACTCTCACCCTCTCTCACACACACACAATCTGACCTTCCCTCACACACACAATCTCACCCTCTCTCACACACGCACGCTCACCCTCTCTCTCACACACGCACGCTCACCCTCTCTCTCACACACGCACGCTCACCCTCTCTCTCACACACGCACGCTCACCCTCTCTCTCACACACACGCACTTACGCTAACTGTCTCTCACACACATGCACACTATCTCTCTCTCTCACACGCTCACCCTCTCTCTCACAGATACGCACACACGCTAACCATCTCTAACACACACATGCACACTCTCTCTCTCTCACAAACACGCTCACCCCCTCTCACACACACACACATGCTCACCCTCTCTCCCACACACGCTCACCCTATCTCCCACACGCGCTCACCCTCGTTCACACACACACACGCTCACCCTCTCTCACACACACACTCATGCACTGTCTTACACGCTCTCACACACACACGCACGCTCACCCTCTCTCACACACATATGCATGCACACCCTCTCTCTCACACGCACCCTAACACCTCTGTCACACACGCACGCACACCCTCTCTCACGCACACTAACCCTCTCTCACACACACAAAATCTCACCCTCTCTCACACACACAATCTCACCCTCTCTCACACATGCACACTCACCCTCTCTCACACACACACATGCTCACCCTCTCTTACACTCACACAATCTCACCCTCTATCACACACACACAATTTCACCCTCTCTAGCACACACACACAATGTCAGCCTCTCTCACACACACAGAATGTCACCCTCTCTCTCACACACACACAATCTCACCCTCTCTCACACACACACACACAATCTCACCCTCTCTCACACACACACACACAATCTCACCCTCTCTCTCACACACACACACACAATCTCACCCTCTCTCTCACACACACATGCTCACACTCTCTCAAACACACAATCTCACCCTCTCTCACACACACACAATCTCACCCTCTCTCACACACACACAATCTCATCCTCTCTCTCACACACACACACACAATCTCACCCTCTCTCTCTCACACACACACACACACACACACAATCTCACCCTCTATCTCACACACATGCTCACCCACTCTCACACACACACTCACCCTCTCTCACACACGCACGCTCACCCGCTCTCACACATGCACGCTCACCCTCTCTCACACACTTGCACGCTCACCCTCACACACACACACGCACGCTCACCCTCTCTCACACACACGCACACACGCTAACCGTCTCTCACACACACCCGCACACACTCTCTCTCTCACAAACACCCTCACCCCCTATCACACACATACACACGCTCACCCACTCTCCCACACAGGCTCACCCTCTCTCACACACACACATGCTGACCGACTCTCACACACACACACACACATCACCTCTCGCACACACACACAATCACCGTATCTCTCACACACAATCTCACCCTCTCTCACACACACAATCTCACCCTTTCTCACACACACGCACAATCTCACACTCTCCCACATATGCACGCTCTCCCTCTCTCTCACATGCACGATCACCCACTCTCACACACGCACGCTCACCCTCTCTCACACACACGCTCGACCTCTCTCACACACACACACTCACCCTCTCTCACACACGCACGCTCACCCTCTCTCACACACGCACGCTCATCCTCTCTCACACACGCATGCTCAACCTCTCTCACACACACACACAGCCTCTATTACACACACAGACAATCTGACCATCTCTCTTACACACACACAATCTCACCCTAACTCACACACACACACAATCTCACCCTCTCTCTCACACACACACACAATCTCACCCACACTCACACACACACACAATCTCACCCTCTCTAACACACGCAATCTCACCCTCTCTCACACACGCACAATCTCACCCTTTCTCACACACACAATCTCATCCTCTCTCACACACACACAATCTCACCCTCGCTCTTACACATAAACAATCTCACCCTCTCTCTCACACACACAGAATCTCACCCTCTCTGACACACACAGAATCTCACCTTCTCGCACACACACACAATCTCACCCTAACTCACACACACACACAATCTCACCCTCTCTCACACACACACACAATCTCACCCTCTCTCACACACACACACAATCTCACCCTCTCTCACACACACACACAATCTCACCCACACTCACACACACACACAATCTCACCCTCTCTAACACACGCAATCGCACCCTCTCTCACACACGCACAATCTCACCCTTTCTCACACACACAATCACATCCTCTCTCACACACACACAATCTCACCCTCGCTTTTACACATAAACAATCTCACCCTCTCTCTCACACACACAGAATCTCACCCTCTCTCACACACACACAATCTCACCTTCTCTCACACACACACAATCTCACCTTCTCTCACACACACACAATCTCACTCTAACTCACACACACACACACACAATCTCACCCTCACTCACACACACACACACAATCTCACCCTCTCTCTCACACATACACGCTCACCCTCTCTCTCACATACACACAATCACACTCTCTCTCACACACACACAATCTCACCCCTCTCTCACACACACACACAATCTCACCCTCTCTCACACACAATCTCAACCTCTCTCACACACACACACAATCTCACCCTGTCTCACACACACGCACGCTCAACCTCTCACACACACAATCTCACCCTCTCTCACACACACACACAATCTCACCCTCTCTCACACACACAAACTCACTCTCTCTCACACACACACTCACCCTCTCTCTCTCACGCACACACACACACAATCTCACCCTCTCTCACACACAATCTCACACTCTCCGTCACACACACGCTCACCCTCTCTCTCAGACACACGCTCACCCTCTCTCTCTCACAAACACGCTCGCCCTCTCTCACAAACACGCTCACCCTCTCTCAGACACACGCTCACCCTCTCTCTCACACACACACACAATCTCACCCTCTCTCATACACACACACAATCTCACCCTCTCTCACTCACATACAATCTCACCCTCTCTCACACACACACATCACCCTCTCTCACACACACACAATCTCACCCTCTCTCACACACACACACACACAATCTCACCCTCTCTCACACACACACACACAATCTCACCCTCTCTCACACACACACACACACACACACAATCTCACCCTCTCTCACACACACGCACACATTCTCACCGTCTCACAGACACGTACAATCTCACCCTGTCTCACACACACGCACGCTCAACCTCACACACACGCAATCTCACCCTCTCTCACACACACAATCTCACCCTCTCTCACACACACAAACACGCTCACCCTCTCTCTCGCACACACACTCACCCGCTCTCACACAAACACGCTCATCCTCTCTCTCTCAGACATACGCTCACCCTCTCTCTCTCAGACACACGCTCACCCTCTCTCTCTCACACACATGCTCACCCTCTCTCTTTCAGACACACGCTCACCCTCTCTCTCACACACATGCTCACCCTCTCTCACACAGACACGGTCACCCTCTCTCTCACACATACACACGCTCACACTCTCAGACACAGAAACAGACACGCTCACCCTCTCTCACAGACGCTCACACACGCTCACCCTCTCTCTCACACACACACACGCTCAACCTGTCTCACACACACACAAACTCACCATCTCTCTCACACACACACAATCTCACCCTCTCTCACACACACACAATCTCACCCTCTCTCAAACACGCATGCTCACCCTCACACACACACACACACACATGCTCACCCTCTCTCACACACGCACACTCACCCTCTCCCACACACGTACGCTCACCCTCTCTAACACACGCATGCTCACCCTCTCTCACACACACACACAATCTCACACTCTCTCTCACATGCGCAATCTCACACTCTCACGCACTCACTGTTTCTCACACCCCAACACACACACGCTCACCCTCTCTTACACACACACACACACTTACCCTCTGTCACACTCACACAAACCCTCTCTCACACACACACACAATCTCACCATCTCTCACACAGACACAATCTCACCCTCCCTCACACACACTCTCACCCTCTCTGACACACACACAATCTCAGCCTCTCTCACACACACACACACACAATCTAACCCTCGCTCTCACACGCACACACGCGCACCCTCTCAAACAGACACACACACCCTAACCCTCTCTCTCACACACACACGATCACCTTCTCTCACACACACACGCACGCTCACCCTCTCTCACACATGCTCACCCTCTCGCGCACACACAATCTCACCCTCTCTCTCACACACACAATCTCACCCTCGCTCTTACACATAAACAATCTCACCCTCTCTCACACACACAGAATCTCACCCTCTCTCACACACACACAATCTCACCTTCTCTCACACACACAATCTCACCCTAACTCACACACACACACAATCTCACCCTCACTCACACACACACACACAATCTCACCCTCTCTCACACAAACACAAGCCCATCCTCTCTCACACACACACAATCTCACCCTCTCTCACACATGCACACTCACCCTCTCTCACACACTCACAATCTCATCCTCTCTCACACACACACAATCTCACCCTCTCTCAGACACACACACAATCTCACCCTCTCTCACACACACGCAATCTCACCCTCTCTCTCACACACACAATCTCACCCTCTCTCTCACACACACAATCTCACCCTCTCACACACACACACAATCTCACCCTCTCACACACACACAATCTCACCCTCTCTCAGACACACACACAATCTCACCCTCTCTCACACACACAATCTCACCCTCTCTCACACACACACAATCTCACCCTCTCTCTCACACACAATCTCACCCTCTCTCACACACACATAATCTCACCCTCTCTCACACACACACAATCTCACCCTCTCACACACACACTCACCCTCTCTCACACACACAAAATCTCACCCTCTCACACACACACAATCTCACCCTCTCTCACACACGCACACTCACCCTCTCTCACACACACACATGCTCACCCTCTCTAGCACACACACACAATGTCAGCCTCTCTCACACACACAGAATGTGACCCTCTCTCTCTCACACACACAATCTCACCCTCTCTCTCTCACACACACACACACACAATCTCACCCTCTCTCACACACACACACACACACACACACACAATCTCACCCTCTCTCTCTCACACACACACACACACACACTCACACAATCTCACCCTCTCTCTCACACACACACGCTCACCCTCTCTCAAACACACAATCTCACCCTCTCTCACACACAAGCCCATCCTCTCTCACACACACACAATCTCAGAGTCTCTCACACACACACAATCTCACCCTCTCTCTCACACACACACGCTCATCCTCTTTCTCACATACACACAATCACACCCTCTCTCAAACACACACAATCTCACCCTCTCTCACACACACACACAATCTCACCCTATCTCACACACACACAATCTCAACCTCTCTCACACACACACACAATCTCACCTTCTCTCAACACACACACAATCTCACCCTCTCTCACACACACACACTCACTCACTCTCACACACACGCTCACCCTCTCTCTCTCACGCACACACACACACAATCTCACCCTCTCTCACACACACACAATCTGACCTTCCCTCACACACACAATCTCACCCTCTCTCACACACGCACTCTCACCCTCTCTCTCACACACGCACGCTCACCCTCTCTCTCACACACGCACGCTCACCCTCTCTCTCACACACGCACGCTCACCCTCTCTCTCACACACACGCACTTACGCTAACTGTCTCTCACACACATGCACACTATCTCTCTCTCTCACACGCTCACCCTCTCTCTCACAGATACGCACACACGCTAACCATCTCTAACACACACATGCACACTCTCTCTCTCTCACAAACACGCTCACCCCCTCTCACACACACACACATGCTCACCCTCTCTCCCACACACGCTCACCCTATCTCCCACACGCGCTCACCCTCGTTCACACACACACACGCTCACCCTCTCTCACACACACACTCATGCACTGTCTTACACGCTCTCACACACACACGCACGCTCACCCTCTCTCACACACATATGCATGCACACCCTCTCTCTCACACGCACCCTAACACCTCTGTCACACACGCACGCACACCCTCTCTCACGCACACTAACCCTCTCTCACACACACAAAATCTCACCCTCTCTCACACACACAATCTCACCCTCTCTCACACATGCACACTCACCCTCTCTCACACACACACATGCTCACCCTCTCTTACACTCACACAATCTCACCCTCTATCACACACACACAATTTCACCCTCTCTAGCACACACACACAATGTCAGCCTCTCTCACACACACAGAATGTCACCCTCTCTCTCACACACACACAATCTCACCCTCTCTCACACACACACACACAATCTCACCCTCTCTCACACACACACACACAATCTCACCCTCTCTCTCACACACACACACACAATCTCACCCTCTCTCTCACACACACATGCTCACACTCTCTCAAACACACAATCTCACCCTCTCTCACACACACACAATCTCACCCTCTCTCACACACACACAATCTCATCCTCTCTCTCACACACACACACACAATCTCACCCTCTCTCTCTCACACACACACACACACACACACAATCTCACCCTCTATCTCACACACATGCTCACCCACTCTCACACACACACTCACCCTCTCTCACACACGCACGCTCACCCGCTCTCACACATGCACGCTCACCCTCTCTCACACACTTGCACGCTCACCCTCACACACACACACGCACGCTCACCCTCTCTCACACACACGCACACACGCTAACCGTCTCTCACACACACCCGCACACACTCTCTCTCTCACAAACACCCTCACCCCCTATCACACACATACACACGCTCACCCACTCTCCCACACAGGCTCACCCTCTCTCACACACACACATGCTGACCGACTCTCACACACACACACACACATCACCTCTCGCACACACACACAATCACCGTATCTCTCACACACAATCTCACCCTCTCTCACACACACAATCTCACCCTTTCTCACACACACGCACAATCTCACACTCTCCCACATATGCACGCTCTCCCTCTCTCTCACATGCACGATCACCCACTCTCACACACGCACGCTCACCCTCTCTCACACACACGCTCGACCTCTCTCACACACACACACTCACCCTCTCTCACACACGCACGCTCACCCTCTCTCACACACGCACGCTCATCCTCTCTCACACACGCATGCTCAACCTCTCTCACACACACACACAGCCTCTATTACACACACAGACAATCTGACCATCTCTCTTACACACACACAATCTCACCCTAACTCACACACACACACAATCTCACCCTCTCTCTCACACACACACACAATCTCACCCACACTCACACACACACACAATCTCACCCTCTCTAACACACGCAATCTCACCCTCTCTCACACACGCACAATCTCACCCTTTCTCACACACACAATCTCATCCTCTCTCACACACACACAATCTCACCCTCGCTCTTACACATAAACAATCTCACCCTCTCTCTCACACACACAGAATCTCACCCTCTCTGACACACACAGAATCTCACCTTCTCGCACACACACACAATCTCACCCTAACTCACACACACACACAATCTCACCCTCTCTCACACACACACACAATCTCACCCTCTCTCACACACACACACAATCTCACCCTCTCTCACACACACACACAATCTCACCCACACTCACACACACACACAATCTCACCCTCTCTAACACACGCAATCGCACCCTCTCTCACACACGCACAATCTCACCCTTTCTCACACACACAATCACATCCTCTCTCACACACACACAATCTCACCCTCGCTTTTACACATAAACAATCTCACCCTCTCTCTCACACACACAGAATCTCACCCTCTCTCACACACACACAATCTCACCTTCTCTCACACACACACAATCTCACCTTCTCTCACACACACACAATCTCACTCTAACTCACACACACACACACACAATCTCACCCTCACTCACACACACACACACAATCTCACCCTCTCTCTCACACATACACGCTCACCCTCTCTCTCACATACACACAATCACACTCTCTCTCACACACACACAATCTCACCCCTCTCTCACACACACACACAATCTCACCCTCTCTCACACACAATCTCAACCTCTCTCACACACACACACAATCTCACCCTGTCTCACACACACGCACGCTCAACCTCTCACACACACAATCTCACCCTCTCTCACACACACACACAATCTCACCCTCTCTCACACACACAAACTCACTCTCTCTCACACACACACTCACCCTCTCTCTCTCACGCACACACACACACAATCTCACCCTCTCTCACACACAATCTCACACTCTCCGTCACACACACGCTCACCCTCTCTCTCAGACACACGCTCACCCTCTCTCTCTCACAAACACGCTCGCCCTCTCTCACAAACACGCTCACCCTCTCTCAGACACACGCTCACCCTCTCTCTCACACACACACACAATCTCACCCTCTCTCATACACACACACAATCTCACCCTCTCTCACTCACATACAATCTCACCCTCTCTCACACACACACATCACCCTCTCTCACACACACACAATCTCACCCTCTCTCACACACACACACACACAATCTCACCCTCTCTCACACACACACACACAATCTCACCCTCTCTCACACACACACACACACACAATCTCACCCTCTCTCACACACACGCACACATTCTCACCGTCTCACAGACACGTACAATCTCACCCTGTCTCACACACACGCACGCTCAACCTCACACACACGCAATCTCACCCTCTCTCACACACACAATCTCACCCTCTCTCACACACACAAACACGCTCACCCTCTCTCTCGCACACACACTCACCCGCTCTCACACAAACACGCTCATCCTCTCTCTCTCAGACATACGCTCACCCTCTCTCTCTCAGACACACGCTCACCCTCTCTCTCTCACACACATGCTCACCCTCTCTCTTTCAGACACACGCTCACCCTCTCTCTCACACACATGCTCACCCTCTCTCACACAGACACGGTCACCCTCTCTCTCACACATACACACGCTCACACTCTCAGACACAGAAACAGACACGCTCACCCTCTCTCACAGACGCTCACACACGCTCACCCTCTCTCTCACACACACACACGCTCAACCTGTCTCACACACACACAAACTCACCATCTCTCTCACACACACACAATCTCACCCTCTCTCACACACACACAATCTCACCCTCTCTCAAACACGCATGCTCACCCTCACACACACACACACACACATGCTCACCCTCTCTCACACACGCACACTCACCCTCTCCCACACACGTACGCTCACCCTCTCTAACACACGCATGCTCACCCTCTCTCACACACACACACAATCTCACACTCTCTCTCACATGCGCAATCTCACACTCTCACGCACTCACTGTTTCTCACACCCCAACACACACACGCTCACCCTCTCTTACACACACACACACACTTACCCTCTGTCACACTCACACAAACCCTCTCTCACACACACACACAATCTCACCATCTCTCACACAGACACAATCTCACCCTCCCTCACACACACTCTCACCCTCTCTGACACACACACAATCTCAGCCTCTCTCACACACACACACACACAATCTAACCCTCGCTCTCACACGCACACACGCGCACCCTCTCAAACAGACACACACACCCTAACCCTCTCTCTCACACACACACGATCACCTTCTCTCACACACACACGCACGCTCACCCTCTCTCACACATGCTCACCCTCTCGCGCACACACAATCTCACCCTCTCTCTCACACACACAATCTCACCCTCGCTCTTACACATAAACAATCTCACCCTCTCTCACACACACAGAATCTCACCCTCTCTCACACACACACAATCTCACCTTCTCTCACACACACAATCTCACCCTAACTCACACACACACACAATCTCACCCTCACTCACACACACACACACAATCTCACCCTCTCTCACACAAACACAAGCCCATCCTCTCTCACACACACACAATCTCACCCTCTCTCACACATGCACACTCACCCTCTCTCACACACTCACAATCTCATCCTCTCTCACACACACACAATCTCACCCTCTCTCAGACACACACACAATCTCACCCTCTCTCACACACACGCAATCTCACCCTCTCTCTCACACACACAATCTCACCCTCTCTCTCACACACACAATCTCACCCTCTCACACACACACACAATCTCACCCTCTCACACACACACAATCTCACCCTCTCTCAGACACACACACAATCTCACCCTCTCTCACACACACAATCTCACCCTCTCTCACACACACACAATCTCACCCTCTCTCTCACACACAATCTCACCCTCTCTCACACACACATAATCTCACCCTCTCTCACACACACACAATCTCACCCTCTCACACACACACTCACCCTCTCTCACACACACAAAATCTCACCCTCTCACACACACACAATCTCACCCTCTCTCACACACGCACACTCACCCTCTCTCACACACACACATGCTCACCCTCTCTAGCACACACACACAATGTCAGCCTCTCTCACACACACAGAATGTGACCCTCTCTCTCTCACACACACAATCTCACCCTCTCTCTCTCACACACACACACACACAATCTCACCCTCTCTCACACACACACACACAATCTCACCCTCTCTCTCTCACACACACACACACACACACTCACACAATCTAACCCTCTCTCTCACACACACACGCTCACCCTCTCTCAAACACACAATCTCACCCTCTCTCACACACAAGCCCATCCTCTCTCACACACACACAATCTCAGAGTCTCTCACACACACACAATCTCACCCTCTCTCTCACACACACACGCTCATCCTCTTTCTCACATACACACAATCACACCCTCTCTCAAACACACACAATCTCACCCTCTCTCACACACACACACAATCTCACCCTCTCTCACACACACACAATCTCAACCTCTCTCACACACACACACAATCTCACCTTCTCTCAACACACACACAATCTCACCCTCTCTCACACACACACACTCACTCACTCTCACACACACGCTCACCCTCTCTCTCTCACGCACACACACACACAATCTCACCCTCTCTCACACACAATCTCACACTCTCACACACACGCTCACCCTCTTTCTCTGACACACGCTCACCCTCTCAGACACACGCTCACCCTCTCTCAGACACACGATCACCCTCTCTCAGACACACGCTCACCCTCTCTCTCAGACACACGCTCACCCTCTCTCTCAGACACACGCTCACCCTCTCTCTCAGACACACGCTCACCCTCTCTCTCAGACACACGCTCACCCTCTCTCTCAGACACACGCTCACCCTCTCTCTCTCACACACACACACACACACAATCTCACCCCCTCTCATACACACACACAATCTCACCCTCTCTCACTCACATACAATCTCACCCTCTCTCACACACACACATCACCCTCTCACACACACACACACAATCTCACCCTCTCTCACACACACACACACACAATCTCACCCTCTCACACACACACAAATGCTCACCGTCTCACAGACACGTACAATCTCACCCTGTCTCACACACACGCACGCTCAACCTCTCACACACACGCAATCTCACCCTCTCTCACACACACACGCTCACCCTCTCTCACACACACACGCTCAACCTCTCTTTCACACACACACGCACACTCTCACCCTCTCTCACACACACACACACGCTCACCCTCTCTCTCGCACAAACGCTCACCCTCTCTCTCTCTCACACACATGCTCACCCTCTCTCTTTCAGACACACGCTCACCCTCTCTCTCACACACACGCTCACCCTCTCTCACACAGACATGGTCACCCTCACTCTCACACATACACACGCTCACACTCTCTCAGACACAGAAACAGACACGCTCACCCTCTCTCACAGACGCTCACCCACGCTCACCCTCTCTCTCACACACACACACGCTCAACCTCTGTCTCACACACACGCTCACCCTGTCTCACACACACACAAACTCACCATCTCTCTCACACACACACAATCTCACCCTCTCTCACACACACACAATCTCACCCTCTCTCAAACACGCATGCTCAACCTCTCACACACACGCATGCTCACCCTCACACACACACACACATGCTCACCCTCTCTCACACACGCACACTCACCCTCTCCCACACACGTACGCTCACCCTCTCTAACACACGCATGCTCACCCTCTCTCACACACACACACAATCTCACCCTCTCTCTCACACACACAATCTCACGCTCTCACACACTCACTGTTTCTCACACCCACACACACACACACATGCACACCCTCTCTCACACACGCACAATAAAAACTCTCTCACACACGCACGCACACCCTCTCTCACATACACTCACCCTCTCTCACACACACAAAATCTCACCCTCTCTATCACACACACAATCACGCTCACAGACACACACACACACACTCACCCTCCCTCACACACACACACCCACCCTCTCTGACACATGCACAATCTCATCCACTCTCACACCCGCACGCTCACCCTCTCTCTCACACACACGCTCACCCTCTCTCACACAGACATGGTCACCCTCACTCTCACACATACACACGCTCACACTCTCTCAGACACAGAAACAGACACGCTCACCCTCTCTCACAGACGCTCACCCACGCTCACCCTCTCTCTCACACACACACACGCTCAACCTCTGTCTCACACACACGCTCACCCTGTCTCACACACACACAAACTCACCATCTCTCTCACACACACACAATCTCACCCTCTCTCACACACACACAATCTCACCCTCTCTCAAACACGCATGCTCAACCTCTCACACACACGCATGCTCACCCTCACACACACACACACATGCTCACCCTCTCTCACACACGCACACTCACCCTCTCCCACACACGTACGCTCACCCTCTCTAACACACGCATGCTCACCCTCTCTCACACACACACACAATCTCACACTCTCTCTCACATGCGCAATCTCACACTCTCACGCACTCACTGTTTCTCACACCCCAACACACACACGCTCACCCTCTCTTACACACACACACACACTTACCCTCTGTCACACTCACACAAACCCTCTCTCACACACACACACAATCTCACCATCTCTCACACAGACACAATCTCACCCTCCCTCACACACACTCTCACCCTCTCTGACACACACACAATCTCAGCCTCTCTCACACACACACACACACAATCTAACCCTCGCTCTCACACGCACACACGCGCACCCTCTCAAACAGACACACACACCCTAACCCTCTCTCTCACACACACACGATCACCTTCTCTCACACACACACGCACGCTCACCCTCTCTCACACATGCTCACCCTCTCGCGCACACACAATCTCACCCTCTCTCTCACACACACAATCTCACCCTCGCTCTTACACATAAACAATCTCACCCTCTCTCACACACACAGAATCTCACCCTCTCTCACACACACACAATCTCACCTTCTCTCACACACACAATCTCACCCTAACTCACACACACACACAATCTCACCCTCACTCACACACACACACACAATCTCACCCTCTCTCACACAAACACAAGCCCATCCTCTCTCACACACACACAATCTCACCCTCTCTCACACATGCACACTCACCCTCTCTCACACACTCACAATCTCATCCTCTCTCACACACACACAATCTCACCCTCTCTCAGACACACACACAATCTCACCCTCTCTCACACACACGCAATCTCACACTCTCTCTCACACACACAATCTCACCCTCTCTCTCACACACACAATCTCACCCTCTCACACACACACACAATCTCACCCTCTCACACACACACAATCTCACCCTCTCTCAGACACACACACAATCTCACCCTCTCTCACACACACAATCTCACCCTCTCTCACACACACACAATCTCACCCTCTCTCTCACACACAATCTCACCCTCTCTCACACACACATAATCTCACCCTCTCTCACACACACACAATCTCACCCTCTCACACACACACTCACCCTCTCTCACACACACAAAATCTCACCCTCTCACACACACACAATCTCACCCTCTCTCACACACGCACACTCACCCTCTCTCACACACACACATGCTCACCCTCTCTTACACTCACACAATCTCACCCTCTCTCACACACACAAAATCGCACCCTCTCTCACACACACACAATCTCACTCTCTCTAGCACACACACACAATGTCAGCCTCTCTCACACACACAGAATGTGACCCTCTCTCTCTCACACACACAATCTCACCCTCTCTCTCTCACACACACACACACACAATCTCACCCTCTCTCACACACACACACACACACACACACACACAATCTCACCCTCTCTCTCTCACACACACACACACACACACTCACACAATCTCACCCTCTCTCTCACACACACACGCTCACCCTCTCTCAAACACACAATCTCACCCTCTCTCACACACAAGCCCATCCTCTCTCACACACACACAATCTCAGAGTCTCTCACACACACACAATCTCACCCTCTCTCTCACACACACACGCTCATCCTCTTTCTCACATACACACAATCACACCCTCTCTCAAACACACACAATCTCACCCTCTCTCACACACACACACAATCTCACCCTCTCTCACACACACACAATCTCAACCTCTCTCACACACACACACAATCTCACCTTCTCTCAACACACACACAATCTCACCCTCTCTCACACACACACACTCACTCACTCTCACACACACGCTCACCCTCTCTCTCTCACGCACACACACACACAATCTCACCCTCTCTCACACACAATCTCACACTCTCACACACACGCTCACCCTCTTTCTCTGACACACGCTCACCCTCTCAGACACACGCTCACCCTCTCTCAGACACACGATCACCCTCTCTCAGACACACGCTCACCCTCTCTCTCAGACACACGCTCACCCTCTCTCTCAGACACACGCTCACCCTCTCTCTCAGACACACGCTCACCCTCTCTCTCAGACACACGCTCACCCTCTCTCTCAGACACACGCTCACCCTCTCTCTCTCACACACACACACACACACAATCTCACCCCCTCTCATACACACACACAATCTCACCCTCTCTCACTCACATACAATCTCACCCTCTCTCACACACACACATCACCCTCTCACACACACACACACAATCTCACCCTCTCTCACACACACACACACACAATCTCACCCTCTCACACACACACAAATGCTCACCGTCTCACAGACACGTACAATCTCACCCTGTCTCACACACACGCACGCTCAACCTCTCACACACACGCAATCTCACCCTCTCTCACACACACACGCTCACCCTCTCTCACACACACACGCTCAACCTCTCTTTCACACACACACGCACACTCTCACCCTCTCTCACACACACACACACGCTCACCCTCTCTCTCGCACAAACGCTCACCCTCTCTCTCTCTCACACACATGCTCACCCTCTCTCTTTCAGACACACGCTCACCCTCTCTCTCACACACACGCTCACCCTCTCTCACACAGACATGGTCACCCTCACTCTCACACATACACACGCTCACACTCTCTCAGACACAGAAACAGACACGCTCACCCTCTCTCACAGACGCTCACCCACGCTCACCCTCTCTCTCACACACACACACGCTCAACCTCTGTCTCACACACACGCTCACCCTGTCTCACACACACACAAACTCACCATCTCTCTCACACACACACAATCTCACCCTCTCTCACACACACACAATCTCACCCTCTCTCAAACACGCATGCTCAACCTCTCACACACACGCATGCTCACCCTCACACACACACACACACACATGCTCACCCTCTCTCACACACGCACACTCACCCTCTCCCACACACGTACGCTCACCCTCTCTAACACACGCATGCTCACCCTCTCTCACACACACACACAATCTCACCCTCTCTCTCACACACACAATCTCACGCTCTCACACACTCACTGTTTCTCACACCCACACACACACACACATGCACACCCTCTCTCACACACGCACAATAAAAACTCTCTCACACACGCACGCACACCCTCTCTCACATACACTCACCCTCTCTCACACACACAAAATCTCACCCTCTCTATCACACACACAATCACGCTCACAGACACACACACACACACTCACCCTCCCTCACACACACACACCCACCCTCTCTGACACATGCACAATCTCATCCACTCTCACACCCGCACGCTCACCCTCTCTCACACACACACAATCTCACCCTCTCTCACACACAATCTCATCCTCTCTCACACACACACAATCTCACCCTCTCACACACACACAATCTCACCCTCTCTCAGACACACACACAATCTCACCCTCTCTCTCACACACACACACACAATCTCACCCTCTCTCACATACACACAATCTCACCCTCTCTCACACACACACACCCAATCTCAACATCTCTCACACCCACACACACAATCTCACCCTCTCTCACACCCACACACACAATCTCACCCTCTCTCACACACACACACACACAATTTCACCCGCTCTCACACAAACGCACGCTCACATTCTCTCACACACACTCATAATCTCACCCTCCCTCACACACACACAATCTCACCCTCTCTCACACACACACAATCTCTCCCTCTCTCACACACACACGCTCACCCTCTCACACACACACATGCTCACCCTCTCACACACACACACATACACACACACAATCTCACCCTCTCTCACACACACGCTCACCCTCTCTCTCAAACACACGATCAGCCTCTCTCTCTCTCACACACACGCTCACCCTCTCTCACACACACGCTCACCCTCTCTCACAGACACGCTCACCCTCTCTCACAGACATGCTCACCCTCCCTCACAGACACGCTCACACTCTCTCACAGGCACACACGCTCACACTCTCACACACACGCTCATTCCCTCTCTCACACAAACACGCTCACACACATATGCATGCACACCCTCTCTCTCACACGCACCCTAACACCTGTCACACACGCACGCACACCCTCTCTCACGCACACTAACCCTCTCTCACACACATAAAATCTCACCCTCTCTCACACACACAATCTCACCCTCTCTCACACATGCACACTCACCCTCTCTCACACACACACATGCTCACCCTCTCTTACACTCACACAATCTCACCCTCTATCACACACACACAATTTCACCCTCTCTAGCACACACACACAATGTCAGCCTCTCTCACACACACAGAATGTCACCCTCTCTCTCACACACACACAATCTCACCCTCTCACACACACACACACACAATCTCACCCTCTCTCACACACACACACACACACACACAATCTCACCCTCTCTCTCACACACACACACACAATCTCACCCTCTCTCTCACACACACATGCTCACACTCTCTCAAACACACAATCTCACCCTCTCTCACACACACACAATCTCACCCTCTCTCACACACACACAATCTCACCCTCTCTCATACACACACACACACAATCTCACCCGCTCTCACACAAACGCACGCTCACATTCTCTCACACACACTCATAATCTCACCCTCCCTCACACACACACAATCTCACCCTCTCACACACACACAATCTCACCCTCTCTCACACACACACAATCTCACCCTCTCTCACACACACACACGCTCACCCTCTCACACACACACATGCTCACCCTCTCACACACACACACATACACACACACAATCTCACCCTCTCTCACACACACGCTCACCCTCTCTCTCAAACACACGATCAGCCTCTCTCTCTCTCACACACACGCTCACCCTCTCTCACACACACGCTCACCCTCTCTCACACACACGCTCACCCTCTCTCACTCTCACACACACGCTCATCCTCTCTCACAGACACGCTCATCCTCTCTCACAGACACGCTCACCCTCTCTCACAGACATGCTCACCCTCCCTCACAGACACGCTCACACTCTCTCACAGGCACACACGCTCACACTCTCACACACACGCTCATTCCGTCTCTCACACAAACACGCTCACCCTCTCACACACACGCACGCTCACCCTCTCACACACACACGCTCACCCTCTCTCACACACGCAATCTCACACACGCACTCTCACCCTCTCTCACACACACACAATCTGACCTTCCCTCACACACACAATCTCACCCTCTCTCACACACGCACGCTCACCCTCTCTCTCACACACGCACGCTCACCCTCTCTCTCACACACGCACGCTCACCCTCTCTCTCACACACACGCACTTACGCTAACTGTCTCTCACACACATGCACACTATCTCTCTCTCTCACACGCTCACCCTCTCTCTCACAGACACGCACACACGCTAACCGTCTCTAACACACACATGCACACTCTCTCTCTCTCACAAACACGCTCACCCCCTCTCACACACACACACATGCTCACCCTCTCTCCCACACACGCTCACCCTCTCTCCCACACACGCTCACCCTATCTCCCACACGCGCTCACCCTCGTTCACACACACACACGCTCACCCTCTCTCACACACACACTCATGCACTGTCTTACACGCTCTCACACACACACGCACGCTCACCCTCTCTCACACACATATGCATGCACACCCTCTCTCTCACACGCACCCTAACACCTCTGTCACACACGCACGCACACCCTCTCTCACGCACACTAACCCTCTCTCACACACACAAAATCTCACCCTCTCTCACACACACAATCTCACCCTCTCTCACACATGCACACTCACCCTCTCTCACACACACACATGCTCACCCTCTCTTACACTCACACAATCTCACACTCTATCACACACACACAATTCCACCCTCTCTAGCACACACACACAATGTCAGCCTCTCTCACACACACAGAATGTCACCCTCTCTCTCACACACACACAATTTCACCCTCTCTCACACACACACACACAATCTCACCCTCTCTCACACACACACACACAATCTCACCCTCTCTCTCACACACACACACACAATCTCACCCTCTCTCGCACACACACATGCTCACCCTCTCTCAAACACACAATCTCACCCTCTCTCACACACACACAATCTCACCCTCTCTCACACACACACACAATCTCACCCTCTCTCTCTCACACACACACACACACACACACACAATCTCACCCTCTATCTCACACACATGCTCACCCACTCTCACACACACACTCTCCCTCTCTCACACACGCACGCTCACCCGCTCTCACACATGCACGCTCACCCTCTCTCACACACTTGCACGCTCACCCTCACACACACACACGCACGCTCACCCTCTCTCACACACACGCACACACGCTAACCGTCTCTCACACACACATGCACACACTCTCTCTCTCACAAACACCCTCACCCCCTATCACACACATACACACGCTCACCCACTCTCCCACACAGGCTCACCCTCTCTCACACACACACATGCTGACCGACTCTCACACACACACACACACACATCACCTCTCGCACACACACACAATCACCGTATCTCTCACACACAATCTCACCCTCTCTCACACACACAATCTCACCCTTTCTCACACACACGCACAATCTCACACTCTCCCACATATGCACGCTCTCCCTCTCTCTCACATGCACGATCACCCACTCTCACACACGCACGCTCACCCTCTCTCACACACACGCTCGACCTCTCTCACACACACACACTCACCCTCTCTCACACACGCACGCTCACCCTCTCTCACACACACACGCTCATCCTCTCTCACACACGCATGCTCAACCTCTCTCACACACACACACAGCCTCTATTACACACACAGACAATCTGACCATCTCTCTTACACACACACAATCTCACCCTAACTCACACACACACACAATCTCACCCTCTCTCTCACACACACACACAATCTCACCCACACTCACACACAATCTCACCCTCTCTAACACACGCAATCTCACCCTCTCTCACACACGCACAATCTCACCCTTTCTCACACACACAATCTCATCCTCTCTCACACACACACAATCTCACCCTCGCTCTTACACATAAACAATCTCACCCTCTCTCTCACACACACAGAATCTCACCCTCTCTGACACACACAGAATCTCAACTTCTCGCACACACACACAATCTCACCCTAACTCACACACACACACAATCTCACCCTCTCTCACACACACACACAATCTCACCCTCTCTCACACACACACACAATCTCACCCTCTCTCTCACACACACAGAATCTCACCCTCTCTGACACACACAGAATCTCACCTTCTCGCACACACACACAATCTCACCCTAACTCACACACACACACAATCTCACCCTAACTCACACACACACACAATCTCACCCTCTCTCACACACACACACAATCTCACCCTCTCTCACACACACACACAATCTCACCCACACTCACACACACACACAATCTCACCCTCTCTAACACACGCAATCGCACCCTCTCTCACACACGCACAATCTCACCCTTTCTCACACACACAATCACATCCTCTCTCACACACACACAATCTCACCCTCGCTTTTACACATAAACAATCTCACCCTCTCTCTCACACACACAGAATCTCACCCTCTCTCACACACACACAATCTCACCTTCTCTCACACACACACAATCTCACCTTCTCTCACACACACACAATCTCACTCTAACTCACACACACACACACACAATCTCACCCTCACTCACACACACACACACAATCTCACCCTCTCTCTCACACATACACGCTCACCCTCTCTCTCACATACACACAATCACACTCTCTCTCACACACACACAATCTCACCCTCTCTCACACACACACAATCTCAACCTCTCTCACACACACACACAATCTCACCCTGTCTCACACACACGCACGCTCAACCTCTCACACACACAATCTCACCCTCTCTCACACACACACACAATCTCACCCTCTCTCACACACACAAACTCACTCTCTCTCACACACACACTCACCCTCTCTCTCTCACGCACACACACACACAATCTCACCCTCTCTCACACACAATCTCACACTCTCCGTCACACACACGCTCACCCTCTCTCTCAGACACACGCTCACCCTCTCTCTCTCACAAACACGCTCGCCCTCTCTCACAAACACGCTCACCCTCTCTCAGACACACGCTCACCCTCTCTCTCTCACACACACACACAATCTCACCCTCTCTCATACACACACACAATCTCACCCTCTCTCACTCACATACAATCTCACCCTCTCTCACACACACACATCACCCTCTCTCACACACACACAATCTCACCCTCTCTCACACACACACACACAATCTCACCCTCTCTCACACACACACACACAATCTCACCCTCTCTCACACACACACACACACACACAATCTCACCCTCTCTCACACACACGCACACATTCTCACCGTCTCACAGACACGTACAATCTCACCCTGTCTCACACACACGCACGCTCAACCTCACACACACGCAATCTCACCCTCTCTCACACACACAATCTCACCCTCTCTCACACACACAAACACGCTCACCCTCTCTCTCGCACACACACTCACCCGCTCTCACACAAACACGCTCATCCTCTCTCTCTCAGACATACGCTCACCCTCTCTCTCTCAGACACACGCTCACCCTCTCTCTCTCACACACATGCTCACCCTCTCTCTTTCAGACACACGCTCACCCTCTCTCTCACACACATGCTCACCCTCTCTCACACAGACACGGTCACCCTCTCTCTCACACATACACACGCTCACACTCTCAGACACAGAAACAGACACGCTCACCCTCTCTCACAGACGCTCACACACGCTCACCCTCTCTCTCACACACACACACGCTCAACCTGTCTCACACACACACAAACTCACCATCTCTCTCACACACACACAATCTCACCCTCTCTCACACACACACAATCTCACCCTCTCTCACACACACACAATCTCACCCTCTCTCAAACACGCATGCTCACCCTCACACACACACACACACACATGCTCACCCTCTCTCACACACGCACACTCACCCTCTCCCACACACGTACGCTCACCCTCTCTAACACACGCATGCTCACCCTCTCTCACACACACACACAATCTCACACTCTCTCTCACATGCGCAATCTCACGCTCTCACGCACTCACTGTTTCTCACACCCCAACACACACACGCTCACCCTCTCTTACACACACACACACACTTACCCTCTGTCACACTCACACAAACCCTCTCTCACACACACACACAATCTCACCATCTCTCACACAGACACAATCTCACCCTCCCTCACACACACTCTCACCCTCTCTGACACACACACAATCTCAGCCTCTCTCACACACACACACACACAATCTAACCCTCACTCTCACACGCACACACGCGCACCCTCTCAAACAGACACACACACCCTAACCCTCTCTCTCACACACACACGATCACCTTCTCTCACACACACACGCACGCTCACCCTCTCTCACACATGCTCACCCTCTCGCGCACACACAATCTCACCCTCTCTCTCACACACACAATCTCACCATCTCACACACACACAATCTCACCCTCTCACACACACACACAATCTCACCATCTCACACACACACACAATCTCACCCTCTCACACACACACACAATTTCACCCTCTCACACACACACACAATCTCACCCTCTCACACACACACACAATCTCACCGTCTCAAACACATGCACGCTCACCCTCTCTCACACATAATCTCACCCTCTCTCACACACACACAATCTCACCCTCTCTCACACACACAATCTCACCCTCTCTCTCACACACGCTCACCCTCTCTCTCACACACACGCTCACCCTCTCTCACACACACACATCACCCTCTCTCACACAAACACAATCTCACCTTCTCTCACACACACACAATCTCACCCTCTCTCACACACACAATCTCACCCTCTCTCACACACACGCTAACCCTCTCTCACACACACACACAATCTCACCCTCTCTCACACACACAATCTCACCCTCTCTCTCACACACGCTCACCCTCTCTCTCACACACACGCTCACCCTCTCTCACACACACACATCACCCTCTCTCACACAAACACAATCTCACCTTCTCTCACACACACACAATCTCACACTCTCCCACATATGCACGCTCTCCCTCTCTCTCACATGCACGATCACCCACTCTCACACACGCACGCTCACCCTCTCTCACACACACGCTCGACCTCTCTCACACACACACACTCACCCTCTCTCACACACGCACGCTCACCCTCTCTCACACACGCACGCTCATCCTCTCTCACACACGCATGCTCAACCTCTCTCACACACACACACAGCCTCTATTACACACACAGACAATCTGACCATCTCTCTTACACACACACAATCTCACCCTAACTCACACACACACACAATCTCACCCTCTCTCTCACACACACACACAATCTCACCCACACTCACACACACACACAATCTCACCCTCTCTAACACACGCAATCTCACCCTCTCTCACACACGCACAATCTCACCCTTTCTCACACACACAATCTCATCCTCTCTCACACACACACAATCTCACCCTCGCTCTTACACATAAACAATCTCACCCTCTCTCTCACACACACAGAATCTCACCCTCTCTGACACACACAGAATCTCACCTTCTCGCACACACACACAATCTCACCCTAACTCACACACACACACAATCTCACCCTCTCTCACACACACACACAATCTCACCCTCTCTCACACACACACACAATCTCACCCTGTCTCTCACACACACAGAATCTCACCCTCTCTGACACACACAGAATCTCACCTTCTCGCACACACACACAATCTCACCCTAACTCACACACACACACAATCTCACCCTAACTCACACACACACACAATCTCACCCTCTCTCACACACACACACAATCTCACCCTCTCTCACACACACACACAATCTCACCCACACACACACACACACAATCTCACCCTCTCTAACACACGCAATCGCACCCTCTCTCACACACGCACAATCTCACCCTTTCTCACACACACAATCACATCCTCTCTCACACACACACAATCTCACCCTCGCTTTTACACATAAACAATCTCACCCTCTCTCTCACACACACAGAATCTCACCCTCTCTCACACACACACAATCTCATCTTCTCTCACACACACACAATCTCACCTTCTCTCACACACACACAATCTCACTCTAACTCACACACACACACACACACAATCTCACCCTCACTCACACACACACACACAATCTCACCCTCTCTCTCACACATACACGCTCACCCTCTCTCTCACATACACACAATCACACTCTCTCTCACACACACACACAATCTCACCCTCTCTCACACACACACACAATCTCACCCTCTCTCACACACAATCTCAACCTCTCTCACACACACACACAATCTCACCCTGTCTCACACACACGCACGCTCAACCTCTCACACACACAATCTCACCCTCTCTCACACACACACACAATCTCACCCTCTCTCACACACACAAACTCACTCTCTCTCACACACACACTCACCCTCTCTCTCTCACGCACACACACACACAATCTCACCCTCTCTCACACACAATCTCACACTCTCCGTCACACACACGCTCACCCTCTCTCTCAGACACACGCTCACCCTCTCTCTCTCACAAACACGCTCGCCCTCTCTCACAAACACGCTCACCCTCTCTCAGACACACGCTCACCCTCTCTCTCACACACACACACAATCTCACCCTCTCTCATACACACACACAATCTCACCCTCTCTCACTCACATACAATCTCACCCTCTCTCACACACACACATCACCCTCTCTCACACACACACAATCTCACCCTCTCTCACACACACACACACAATCTCACCCTCTCTCACACACACACACACAATCTCACCCTCTCTCACACACACACACACACACAATCTCACCCTCTCTCACACACACGCACACATTCTCACCGTCTCACAGACACGTACAATCTCACCCTGTCTCACACACACGCACGCTCAACCTCACACACACGCAATCTCACCCTCTCTCACACACACAATCTCACCCTCTCTCACACACACAAACACGCTCACCCTCTCTCTCGCACACACACTCACCCGCTCTCACACAAACACGCTCATCCTCTCTCTCTCAGACATACGCTCACCCTCTCTCTCTCAGACACACGCTCACCCTCTCTCTCTCACACACATGCTCACCCTCTCTCTTTCAGACACACGCTCACCCTCTCTCTCACACACATGCTCACCCTCTCTCACACAGACACGGTCACCCTCTCTCTCACACATACACACGCTCACACTCTCAGACACAGAAACAGACACGCTCACCCTCTCTCACAGACGCTCACACACGCTCACCCTCTCTCTCACACACACACACGCTCAACCTGTCACACACACACAAACTCACCATCTCTCTCACACACACACAATCTCACCCTCTCTCACACACACACAATCTCACCCTCTCTCACACACACACAATCTCACCCTCTCTCAAACACGCATGCTCACCCTCACACACACACACACACACATGCTCACCCTCTCTCACACACGCACACTCACCCTCTCCCACACACGTACGCTCACCCTCTCTAACACACGCATGCTCACCCTCTCTCACACACACACACAATCTCACACTCTCTCTCACATGCGCAATCTCACGCTCTCACGCACTCACTGTTTCTCACACCCCAACACACACACGCTCACCCTCTCTTACACACACACACACACTTACCCTCTGTCACACTCACACAAACCCTCTCTCACACACACACACAATCTCACCATCTCTCACACAGACACAATCTCACCCTCCCTCACACACACTCTCACCCTCTCTGACACACACACAATCTCAGCCTCTCTCACACACACACACACACAATCTAACCCTCGCTCTCACACGCACACACGCGCACCCTCTCAAACAGACACACACACCCTAACCCTCTCTCTCACACACACACGATCACCTTCTCTCACACACACACGCACGCTCACCCTCTCTCACACATGCTCACCCTCTCGCGCACACACAATCTCACCCTCTCTCACACACACAATCTCACCATCTCACACACACACAATCTCACCCTCTCACACACACACACAATCTCACCATCTCACACACACACACAATCTCACCATCTCACACACACACACAATCTCACCCTCTCACACACACACACAATTTCACCCTCTCACACACACACACAATCTCACCCTCTCACACACACACACAATCTCACCGTCTCAAACACATGCACGCTCACCCTCTCTCACACATAATCTCACCCTCTCTCACACACACACAATCTCACCCTCTCTCACACACACAATCTCACCCTCTCTCTCACACACGCTCACCCTCTCTCTCACACACACGCTCACCCTCTCTCACACACACACATCACCCTCTCTCACACAAACACAATCTCACCTTCTCTCACACACACACAATCTCACCCTCTCTCACACACACAATCTCACCCTCTCTCACACACACGCTAACCCTCTCTCACACACACACACAATCTCACCCTCTCTCACACACACAATCTCACCCTCTCTCTCACACACGCTCACCCTCTCTCTCACACACACGCTCACCCTCTCTCACACACACACATCACCCTCTCTCACACAAACACAATCTCACCTTCTCTCACACACACACAATCTCACCCTCTCTCACACACACACAATCTCACCTTCTCTCACACACACACAATCTCACCCTCTCTCACACACACAATCTCACCCTCTCTCACACACACGCTAACCCTCTCTCACACACACACACAATCTCACCCTCTCTCACACACACAATCTCACCCACTCTCTCACACACGCTCACCCTCTCTCTCACACACACGCTCACCCTCTCTCACACACACACATCACCCTCTCTCACACAAACACAATCTCACCTTCTCTCACACACACACAATCTCACCCTCTCTCACACACACACAATCTCACCCTCTCTCACACACACGCTAACCCTCTCTCACACACACACACAATCTCACCCTCTCCCACACATGCACGCTCAACCTCTCTCACACACAATCTCACCCTCTCTCACACACACACAATCTCACCCTCTCTCATACACACACACACACACACACACACACACACACACTCAATCTCAGCATCTCCCACACCCACACACACAATCTCACCCTCTCTTACACACACACAATCTCACGCTCTCTCTCTCACACACACACACACACAATCCCACCCCCTCTCTCACACACATTCTCACCCTCTCTCACTCACACACACGCAATCTCAGCCCCTCTCTCACATACACACACAATGTCAACCTCTCTCACACGCAGGCACGCTCACATTCTCTCACACACACAAACACACACAATCTCACCCTCCCTCACACACACACAATCTCACCCTCTCTCACACACACACGCTCACCGTCTCACACACACACGCTCACGCTCTCTCACACACACACACACACCCACACACACACCCACACATACACACACACAATCTCACCCTCTCACACACACGCTCACTCTCTCTCTCAAATACACGATCAGCCTTTCTCTCACACACACCTCACCCTCTCTCACACACACGCTCACCCTCTCTCACACACACGCTCACCCTTCTCTCTCTCTCACACACACGCTCACACTCTCTCACAGACACGCTCACCCTCTCTCAGACACGCTCACCCTCTCTCACAGGAACAGATGCTCACCCTCTCACACACTCGCTCAAACTCTCACACACACGCTCACTCCCTCTCACACACACACGCTCACCCTCTCACACACACACGCACGCTCACCCTCTCTCACACACACACACACTCACGCTCTCTCACACACGCACGCTCACCCTCTCACACACGCACGCTCACCCATGCACTCTCACCCTCTCTCACACACAATCTCACACTCTCCGTCACACACACGCTCACCCTCTCTCTCAGACACACGCTCACCCTCTCTCTCTCACAAACACGCTCGCCCTCCCTCACAAACACGCTCACCCTCTCTCAGACACACGCTCACCCTCTCTCTCTCACACACACACACAATCTCACCCTCTCTCATACACACACACAATCTCACCCTCTCTCACTCACATACAATCTCACCCTCGCTCACACACACACATCACCCTCTCTCACACACACACATCACCCTCTCTCACACACACACAAACTCACCCTCTCTCACACACACACACACAATCTCACCCTCTCTCACACACACACACACAATCTCACCCTCTCTCACACACACACACACACACAATCTCACCCTCTCTCACACACACGCACACATTCTCACCGTCTCACAGACACGTACAATCTCACCCTGTCTCACACACACGCACGCTCAACCTCACACACACGCAATCTCACCCTCTCTCACACACACAATCTCACCCTCTCTCACACACACAAACACGCTCACCCTCTCTCTTGCACACACACTCACCCGCTCTCACACAAACACGCTCATCCTCTCTCTCTCAGACATACGCTCACCCTCTCTCTCTCAGACACACGCTCACCCTCTCTCTCTCAGACACACGCTCACCCTCTCTCTCTCACACACATGCTCACCCTCTCTCTTTCAGACACACGCTCACCCTCTCTCTCACACACATGCTCATCCTCTCTCACACAGACACGGTCACCCTCTCTCTCACACATACACACGCTCACACTCTCAGACACAGAAACAGACACGCTCACCCTCTCTCACAGACGCTCACACACGCTCACCCTCTCTCTCACACACACACACGCTCAACCTGTCTCACACACACACAAACTCACCATCTCTCTCACACACACACAATCTCACCCTCTCTCACACACACACAATCTCACCCTCTCTCAAACACGCATGCTCACCCTCACACACACACACACACACATGCTCACCCTCTCTCACACACGCACACTCACCCTCTCCCACACACGTACGCTCACCCTCTCTAACACACGCATGCTCACCCTCACACACACACACAATCTCACACTCTATCTCACATGCGCAATCTCACGCTCTCACGCACTCACTGTTTCTCACACCCCAACACACACACGCTCACCCTCTCTTACACACACACACACACTTACCCTCTGTCACACTCACACAAACCCTCTCTCACACACACACACAATCTCACCATCTCTCACACAGACACAATCTCACACTCCCTCACACACACTCTCACCCTCTCTGACACACACACAATCTCAGCCTCTCTCACACACACACACACACAATCTAACCCTCGCTCTCACACGCACACACGCGCACCCTCTCAAACAGACACACACACCCTAACCCTCTCTCTCACACACACACGATCACCTTCTCTCACACACACACGCACGCTCACCCTCTCTCACACATGCTCACCCTCTCGCGCACACACAATCTCACCCTCTCTCTCACACACACAATCTCACCATCTCACACACACACAATCTCACCCTCTCACACACACACACAATCTCACCATCTCACACACACACACAATCTCACTCTCTCACACACACACACAATTTCACCCTCTCACACACACACACAATCTCACCCTCTCACACACACACACAATCTCACCGTCTCAAACACATGCACGCTCACCCTCTCTCACACATAATCTCACCGTCTCTCACACACACACAATCTCACCCTCTCTCACACACACACATCACCCTCTCTCACACAAACACAATCTCACCTTCTCTCACACACACACAATCTCACCCTCTCTCTCACACACACAATCTCACCCTCTCTCACACACACGCTAACCCTCTCTCACACACACACACAATCTCACCCTCTCTCACACACACAATCTCACCCTCTCTCTCACACACGCTCACCCTCTCTCTCACACACACGCTCACCCTCTCTCACACACACACATCACCCTCTCACACAAACACAATCTCACCTTCTCTCACACACACACAATCTCACCCTCTCTCACACACACACAATCTCACCTTCTCTCACACACACACAATCTCACCCTCTCTCACACACACAATCTCACCCTCTCTCACACACACGCTAACCCTCTCTCACACACACACACAATCTCACCCTCTCTCACACACACAATCTCACCCTCTCTCTCACACACGCTCACCCTCTCTCTCACACACACGCTCACCCTCTCTCACACACACGCTCACCCTCTCTCACACACACACATCACCCTCTCTCACACAAACACAATCTCACCTTCTCTCACACACACACAATCTCACCCTCTCTCACACACACACAATCTCACCCTCTCTCAAACACACGCTAACCCTCTCTCACACACACACACAATCTCACCCTCTCCCACACATGCACGCTCAACCTCTCTCACACACAATCTCACCCTCTCTCACACACACACAATCTCACCCTCTCTCATACACACACACACACACACACACACACACACACTCAATCTCAGCATCTCCCACACCCACACACACAATCTCACCCTCTCTTACACACACACAATCTCACGCTCTCTCTCTCACACACACACACACACAATCTCACCCCCTCTCTCACACACATTCTCACCCTCTCTCACTCACACACACGCAATCTCAGCCTCTCTCTCACATACACACACAATGTCAACCTCTCTCACACGCAGGCACGCTCACATTCTCTCACACACACAAACACACACAATCTCACCCTCCCTCACACACACACAATCTCACCCTCTCTCACACACACACGCTCACCGTCTCACACACACACGCTCACGCTCTCTCTCACACACACACACACACACACACACACACACACACACACACACACACACACACAATCTCACCCTCTCACACACACGCTCACTCTCTCTCTCAAATACACGACCAGCCTTTCTCTCACACACACGCTCACCCTCTCTCACACACACGCTCACCCTTCTCTCTCTCTCACACACACGCTCACCCTCTCTCACAGACACGCTCACCCTCTCTCAGACACGCTCACCCTCTCTCACAGGAACAGATGCTCACCCTCTCACACACTCGCTCAAACTCTCACACACACGCTCACTCCCTCTCACACACACACGCTCACCCTCTCACACACACACGCACGCTCACCCTCTCTCACACACACACACACTCACGCTCTCTCACACACGCACGCTCACCCTCTCACACACGCACGCTCACCCATGCACTCTCACCCTCTCTCACACACACACAATCTCACCCTCCCTCACACACACACAATCTCACCCTCCCTCACACACACACAATCTCACCCTCTCTCACACATGCACGCTCACCCTCTCTCACACACACGCACAAACACTAACTGTCTCTACACACACATGCACACTCTCTCTCTCTCTCACACGCTCACCCTCTCTCTCACAGACACGCACACACGCTAACCCCCTCTCACACACACATGCACTCTCTCTCTCTCACAATCATGCTAACCCCCTCTCACACACAAACACATGCTCACCCTCTCTCCCACACGCGCTCACCCTCTCTCACACAGACACATGCTCACCCTCTCTCACACACACACACACCCTCTCTCACACACATGCAAGCTCACCCTGTCTCACACACACACAATCTTATCCTGTCTCACACACACGCACAATCTCACCCTCTTTCTCACACACAGTCACAATCTCACCCTCTATCTCACACCACACAATCTCAAACACTCTCTCACACGCACACACACACGCTCACACTCTCTCACATACACATGCACACCCTCTCTCACACGCACCCTAACACCTCTCTCACACACGCACACAAACCCTCTCTCACACATGCTTACCCTCTCTCACACACACACACAATCTCACCCTCTCTCACACACACACACACACAATCTCACCATCTCTCACACCCACACACACAATCTCACCCTCTCTCACACACACACACAATCTCACGCTCTCTCTCTCACACACACACACACAATCTCACCCTCTCTCTCACACACAATCTCACCCTCTCTCACTCACACACACGCAATCTCAGCCTCTCTCTCACAAACACACACACAATGTCAACCTCTCTCACACATAGGCACACACACATTCTCTCACACACACAAACACACACAATCTCACCCTCCCTCACACAGACACAATCTCACCCTCACACACACACGCTCACCCTCACACACACACGCTCGCCCTCTCACACACACACAATCTCACCCTCTCACACACACGCTCACCCTCTCTCTCAAACACATGATCAGCCTTTCTCTCTCTCACACACACGCTCACCCTCTCTCACACACACGCTCACCCTTCTCTCTCTCTCACACACACGCTCACCCTCTCTCACAGACACGCTCACCCTCTCTCAGACACGCTCACCCTCTCTCACAGGAACAGATGCTCACCCTCTCAAACACTCGCTCAAACTCTCACACACACGCTCACTCCCTCTCACACACACACGCTCACCCTCTCACACACACACGCACGCTCACCCTCTCTCACACACACACACTCACGCTCTCTCACACACGCACGCTCACCCTCTCACACACGCACGCTCACCCATGCACTCTCACCCTCTCTCACACACACACAATCTCACCCTCCCTCACACACACACAATCTCACCCTCTCTCACACACGCACGCTCACCCTCTCTCACACACACGCACAAACACTAACTGTCTCTACACACACATGCACACTCTCTCTCTCTCTCACACGCTCACCCTCTCTCTCACAGACACGCACACTCGCTAACCCCCTCTCACACACACATGCACTCTCTCTCTCTCACAATCATGCTAACCCCCTCTCACACACAAACACATGCTCACCCTCTCTCCCACACGCGCTCACCCTCTCTCACACAGACACATGCTCACCCTCTCTCACACACACACACACCCTCTCTCACACACATGCAAGCTCACCCTGTCTCACACACACACAATCTTATCCTGTCTCACACACACGCACAATCTCACCCTCTTTCTCACACACAGTCACAATCTCACCCTCTATCTCACACCACACAATCTCAAACACTCTCTCACACGCACACACACACGCTCACACTCTCTCACATACACATGCACACCCTCTCTCACAAGCACCCTAACACCTCTCTCACACACGCACACAAACCCTCTCTCACACATGCTTACCCTCTCTCACACACACACACAATCTCACCCTCTCTCACACACACACACACAATCTCACCATCTCTCACACCCACACACACAATCTCACCCTCTCTCACACACACACACAATCTCACGCTCTCTCTCTCACACACACACACACAATCTCACCCTCTCTCTCACACACAATCTCACCCTCTCTCACTCACACACACGCAATCTCAGCCTCTCTCTCACAAACACACACACAATGTCAACCTCTCTCACACATAGGCACACACACATTCTCTCACACACACAAACACACACAATCTCACCCTCCCTCACACAGACACAATCTCACCCTCACACATACACGCTCACCCTCACACACACACGCTCGCCCTCTCACACACACACAATCTCACCCTCTCACACACACGCTCACCCTCTCTCTCAAACACATGATCAGCCTTTCTCTCTCTCACACACACGCTCACCCTCTCTCACACACACGCTCACCCTTCCCTCCCTCTCACACACACGCTCACCCTCTCTCACAGACACGCTCACCCTCTCACACACACACAATCTCACCCTCTCACACACACGCTCACCCTCTCTCTCAAACACACGATCAGCCTTTCTCTCTCACACACACACGCTCACCCTTCTCTCTCTCTCACACACACGCTCACACTCTCTCACAGACACGCTCACCCTCTCTCAGACACGCTCACCCTCTCTCACAGGAACAGATGCTCACCCTCTCACACACTCGCTCAAACTCTCACACACACGCTCACTCCCTTTCACACACACACGCTCACCCTCTCACACACACACGCACGCTCACCCTCTCTCACATACACACACTCACGCTCTCTCACACACGCACGCTCACCCTCTCACACACGCACGCTCACCCATGCACTCTCACCCTCTCTCACACACACACAATCTCACCCTCCCTCACACACACACAATCTCACCCTCCCTCACACACACACAATCTCACCCTCTCTCACACACGCACGCTCACCCTCTCTCACACACACGCACAAACACTAACTGTCTCTACACACACATGCACACTCTCTCTCTCTCTCACACGCTCACCCTCTCTCTCACAGACACGCACACACGCTAACCCCCTCTCACACACACATGCACTCTCTCTCTCTCACAATCATGCTAACCCCCTCTCACACACAAACACATGCTCACCCTCTCTCCCACACGCGCTCACCCTCTCTCACACAGACACATGCTCACCCTCTCTCACACACACACACACCCTCTCTCACACACATGCAAGCTCACCCTGTCTCACACACACACAATCTTATCCTGTCTCACACACACGCACAATCTCACCCTCTTTCTCACACACAGTCACAATCTCACCCTCTATCTCACACCACACAATCTCAAACACTCTCTCACACGCACACACACACGCTCACACTCTCTCACATACACATGCACACCCTCTCTCACACGCACCCTAACACCTCTCTCACACACGCACACAAACCCTCTCTCACACATGCTTACCCTCTCTCACACACACACACAATCTCACCCTCTCTCACACACACACACACAATCTCACCATCTCTCACACCCACACACACAATCTCACCCTCTCTCACACACACACACAATCTCACGCTCTCTCTCTCTCACACACACACACAATCTCACCCTCTCTCTCACACACAATCTCACCCTCTCTCACTCACACACACGCAATCTCAGCCTCTCTCTCACAAACACACACACAATGTCAACCTCTCTCACACATAGGCACACACACATTCTCTCACACACACAAACACACACAATCTCACCCTCCCTCACACAGACACAATCTCACCCTCACACACACACGCTCACCCTCACACACACACGCTCGCCCTCTCACACACACACAATCTCACCCTCTCACACACACGCTCACCCTCTCTCTCAAACACATGATCAGCCTTTCTCTCTCTCACACACACGCTCACCCTCTCTCACACACACGCTCACCCTTCCCTCCCTCTCACACACACGCTCACCCTCTCTCACAGACACGCTCACCCTCTCACACACACACAATCTCACCCTCTCACACACACGCTCACCCTCTCTCTCAAACACACGATCAGCCTTTCTCTCTCACACACACACGCTCACCCTTCTCTCTCTCTCACACACACGCTCACACTCTCTCACAGACACGCTCACCCTCTCTCAGACACGCTCACCCTCTCTCACAGGAACAGATGCTCACCCTCTCACACACTCGCTCAAACTCTCACACACACGCTCACTCCCTTTCACACACACACGCTCACCCTCTCACACACACACGCACGCTCACCCTCTCTCACACACACACACACTCACGCTCTCTCACACACGCACGCTCACCCTCTCACACACGCACGCTCACCCATGCACTCTCACCCTCTCTCACACACACACAATCTCACCCTCCCTCACACACACACAATCTCACCCTCCCTCACACACACACAATCTCACCCTCTCTCACACACGCACGCTCACCCTCTCTCACACACACGCACAAACACTAACTGTCTCTACACACACATGCACACTCTCTCTCTCTCTCACACGCTCACCCTCTCTCTCACAGACACGCACACACGCTAACCCCCTCTCACACACACATGCACTCTCTCTCTCTCACAATCATGCTAACCCCTTCTCACACACAAACACATGCTCACCCTCTCTCCCACACGCGCTCACCCTCTCTCACACAGACACATGCTCACCCTCTCTCACACACACACACACCCTCTCTCACACACATGCAAGCTCACCCTGTCTCACACACACACAATCTTATCCTGTCTCACACACACGCACAATCTCACCCTCTTTCTCACACACAGTCACAATCTCACCCTCTATCTCACACCACACAATCTCAAACACTCTCTCACACGCACACACACACGCTCACACTCTCTCACATACACATGCACACCCTCTCTCACACGCACCCTAACACCTCTCTCACACACGCACACAAACCCTCTCTCACACATGCTTACCCTCTCTCACACACACACACAATCTCACCCTCTCTCACACACACACACACAATCTCACCATCTCTCACACCCACACACACAATCTCACCCTCTCTCACACACACACACAATCTCACGCTCTCTCTCTCACACACACACACACAATCTCACCCTCTCTCTCACACACAATCTCACCCTCTCTCACTCACACACACGCCATCTCAGCCTCTCTCTCACAAACACACACACAATGTCAACCTCTCTCACACATAGGCACACACACATTCTCTCACACACACAAACACACACAATCTCACCCTCCCTCACACAGACACAATCTCACCCTCACACACACACGCTCACCCTCACACACACACGCTCGCCCTCTCACACACACACAATCTCACCCTCTCACACACACGCTCACCCTCTCTCTCAAACACATGATCAGCCTTTCTCTCTCTCACACACACGCTCACCCTCTCTCACACACACGCTCACCCTTCCCTCCCTCTCACACACACGCTCACACTCTCTCACAGACACGCTCACCCTCTCACACACACACAATCTCACCCTCTCACACACACGCTCACCCTCTCTCTCAAACACACGATCAGCCTTTCTCTCTCACACACACACGCTCACCCTTCCCTCTCTCTCACACACACGCTCACCCTCTCTCACAGACACGCTCACCCTCTCTCAGACACGCTCACCGTCTCTCACAGGAACACATACTCACCCTCTCACACACACGCTCAAACTCTCACACACACACTCACTCCCTCTCTCACACACACACGCTCACCCTCTCTCTCACACACGCACGCTCACCCTCTCACACACGCAAGCTCACCCATGCACTCTCACCCTCTCTCACACACACACAATCTCACCCTCCCTCACACACACACAATCTCACCCTCTCTCACACACGCACGCTCACCCTCTCTCACACACACACACAATCTCACCCTCTCTCACACACGCACGCTCAACCTCTCTCACACACAATCTCACCCTCTCTCACACACACACAATCTCACCCTCTCTCACACACACACAATCTCACCCTCTCTCACACATACACACTCACCTCTCTCACAAACACACGCTCACCCTGTCTCACACACATACGAACTCACCATCTCTCTCACACACACACACAATCTCACCCTCTCTCACACACACACAATCTCACCCTCTCTCACACACGCATGCTCACCCTCACACACACGCATGCTCACCCTCACACACGCACAAACATGCTCACCCTCTCTCACACACGCACACTCACCCTCTCCCACACACGTACGCTCACCCTCTCTAACACACGCATGCTCACCCTCTCTCACACACACACACACTCACTTTCTCACACACACACACACACACACACATGCTCACCCTCTCTTACACACACACACTTACCCTCTGTCACACTCACACACTCTCTCTCACACACACACAATCTCACCCTCTCTCACACACACACAATCTCACCCTCTCTCACACACCCACACTCGCCCTCTCTCACACAATCTCACCCTCTCTCACACACACAATCTCACCCTCTCTCTCACACACGCTCACCCTTTGTCTCTCACACACACGCTCACCCTCTCTCACACACACACATCACCCTCTCTCACACACACACAATCTCACCCTCTCTCACACACACACAATCTCACCCTCTCACAAACACACACAATCTCACCCTCTCACAAACACACACAATCTCACCCTCTCTCACACACACACAATCTTATCCTGTCTCACACACAGGCACAATCTCACCCTCTTTCTCACACACAGTCACAATCTCACCCTCTAGCTCACACCACACAATCTCAAACACTCTCTCACACGCACACACACACGCTCACACTCTCACATACACATGCACTCACGCCTCTCTCACACGCACCCTAACACCTCTCTCACACACGCACACAAACCCTCTCTCACACATGTTTACCCTCTCTCACACACACGCATCACCCTCTCTCACACACACACAATCTCACCCTCTCTCACACACGCACAAACACACACAATCTCACCATCTCTCACACCCACACACACAATCTCACCCTCGCTCACACACACACAATCTCACGCTCTCTCTCTCACACACACACACACACACACACACACACACACACACAATCTCACCCTCTCTCTCACACACAATCCCACCCTCTCTAACTCACACACACGCAATCTCAGCCTCTCTCTCACACACACACACACACAATGTCAACCTCTCTCACACACAGGCACGCTCACATTCTCTCACACACACAAACACACACAATCTCACCCTCCCTCACACACACACAATCTCACCCTCTCTCACACACACACGCTCACCCTCTCACACACACACGCTCACCCTCTCACACACACACACACACACACACACACACACACACACACACACACACACACACACACACACACACACACACACACAATCTCACCCTCTCTCTCACATGCTCACCCTCTCTCTCAAACACAACATCAGCATTTCTCTCACACACACGCTCATCCTCTCTCACACACACGCTCACCTTCTCTCTCTCTCACACACACGCTCACACTCTCTCACAGACATGCTCACTCTCTCTCAGACACGCTCACCCTCTCTCACAGGAACAGATGCTCACCCTCTCACACACTCGCTCAACCTCTCACACACATGCTCACTCCCTCTCACACACACACTCACCCTCTCTCACACACACGCACGCTCACCCTCTCTCACACACACACACACTCACACTCTCTCACACACGCACGCTCACCCTCTCACACACGCACGCTCACCCATGCACTCTCAACCTCTCTCACACACACATAATCTCACCCTCCCTCACACACACACAATCTCACCCTCTCTCACACACGCAGGCTCACCCTCTCTCACACACACGCACACTCACCCTCTCTCTCACACACACGCACATACACTAACTGTCTCTACACACACATGCACACTCTCTCTCTCTCTCACACGCTCACCCTCGCTCTCACAGACACACACACACGCTAACCCCCTCTCACACACACATGCACTCTCTCTCTCTCACAAACATGCTAACCCCCTCTCACACACAAACACACGCTCACCCTCTCTCACACGCGCTCACCCTCTCTCACACAGACACATGCTCACCCTCTCTCTCACACACACACACCCTCTCTCACACACATGCAAGCTCACCCTGTCTCACACACACACAATCTTATCCTGTCTCACACACAGGCACAATCTCACCCTCTTTCTCACACACAGTCACAATCTCACCCTCTATCTCACACCACACAATCTCAAACACTCTCTCACACGCACACACACACGCTCACACTCTCTCACATACACATGCACACCCTCTCTCACACGCACCCTAACACCTCTCTCACACACGACACAAACCCTCTCTCACACATGCTTACCCTCTCTCACACACACACATCACCCTCTCTCAAACACACACAATCTCACCCTCTCTCACACACACACAATCTCACCCTCTCTCACAGACACACAATCTCACCCTCTCTCACACACACACACAATCTCACCCTCTCTCACACATACACGCTCACCCTCTGTCACACACACACTCACCCTCTCTCACACACACACACACAATCTCACCCTCTCTCACACACACACACAATCTCACGCTCTCTCTCTCACACACACACACAATCTCACCCTCTCTCTCACACACACACACAATCTCACCCTCTCTCTCACACACAATCTCACCCTCTCTCACTCACACACACGCAATCTCAGCCTCTCTCTCACATACACACAATGTCAACCTCTCTCACACATAGGCACGCTCACATTCTCTCACACACACAAACACACACAATCTCACCCTCCCTCACACACACACAATCTCACCCTCTCTCACACACACACGCTCACCCTCTCACACACACACGCTCGCCCTCTCACACACACACACATACACACACACAATCTCACCCTCTCACACACACGCTCACCCTCTCTCTCAAACACAAGATCAGCCTTTCTCTCTCTCACACACATGCTCACCCTCTCTCACACACATGCTCACCCTTCCCTCTCTCTCACACACATGCTCACCCTCTCTCACAGACACGCTCACTCTCTCACAGACACGCTCACCGTCTCTCACAGGAACACATACTCACCCTCTCACACACACGCTCAAATTCTCACACACACACTCACTCCCTCTCTCACACACACACGCTCACCCTCTCTCACACACACGCACACTCACCCTCTTCTCACACACACACACACTCACGCTCTCTCACACACGCACGCTCACCCTCTCACACACGCACGCTCACCCATGCACTCTCACCCTCTCTCACACACACACAATCTCACCCTCCCTCACACACACACAATCTCACCCTCTCTCACACACACACAATCTCACCATCTCTCACACACGCACGCTCACCCTCTCTCACACACACAATCTCACCCTCTCTCACACACACACGCTCACCTCTCTCTCACACACACACACACTCACCCTCTCTCACACACACACAATCTCACCCTCTCTCACACACACACAATCTCACCCTCTCTCACACACACACAATCTCACCCTCTCTCGCACACACGCTCACCCTCTCTCTCTCACACACACGCTCACCCTCTCTCACACACACACATCACCCTCTCTCACACACACACACAATCTCACCCTCTCTCACACACACACAATCTCATCCTCTCACAAACACACACAATCTCACCCTCTCACAAACACACAGAATCTCACCCTCTCTCACACACACACAATCTCACCCTCTCTCACACACGCACGCTCAACCTCTCTCTCACACAATCTCACCCTCTCTCTCACACACACAATCTCACACTCTCTCACACACACACAATCTCACCCTCTCTCACACAGACACATGCTCACCCTCTCTCACACACACACACCCTCTCTCACACACATGCAAGCTCACCCTGTCTCACACACACACAATCTTATCCTGTCTCACACACAGACACAATCTCACCCTCTTTCTCACACAGTCACAATCTCACCCTCTATCTCACACCACACAATCTCAAACACTCTCTCACACGCACACACACACGCTCACACTCTCTCACATACACATGCACACCCTCTCTCACACGCACCCTAACACCTCTCTCACACACGCACACAAAACCTCTCTCACACATGTTTACCCTCTCTCACACACACACACATCACCCTCTCTCACACACACAATCTCACCCTCTCTCACACACACACAATCTCACCCTCTCACAAACACACACAATCTCACCCTCTCTCACACACACACAATCTCACCCTCTCTCACACACACAATCTCACCCTCTCTCACACACACGCTCACCCTCTCTCACACACACACAATCTCACCCTCTCTCACACATACACACTCACTTCTCTCACACACACACGCTCACCCTCTCTCTCACACACACGCTCACCCTCTCTCACACACACACACTCACCCTCTCTCACACACACGCTCACCCTCTCTCACACACACACACAATCTCACCCTCTCTCTCACACACACACACACAATCTCACCATCTCTCACACCCACACACACAATCTCACCCTCTCTCTCACACACACACACAATCTCACGCTCTCTCTCTCTCTCACACACACACAATCTCACCCTCTCTCTCACACACACAATCTCACCCTCTCTCACTCACACACAATCTCAGCCTCTCTCTCACACACACACACAATGTCAACCTCTCTCACACATAGGCACGCTCACATTCTCTCACACACACAAACACACACAATCTCACCCTCCCTCACACACACACAATCTCACCCTCTCTCACACACACACGCTCGCCCTCTCACACACACACACACACATACACACACACAATCTCACCCTCTCACACACACGCTCGCCCTCTCTCACACACACGCTCAGCCTTCCCTCTCTCTCACACACACGCTCACCCTCTCTCACAGACACGCTCACCCTCTCTCAGACCCACTCACCGTCTCTCACAGGAACACATACTCACCCTCTCACACACATGCTCAAACTCTCACACACACACTCACTCCCTCTCTCACACACACACGCTCACCCTCTCTCACACACACACACGCTCACCCTCTTCTCACACACACACACTCACGCTCTCTCACACACGCACGCTCACCCTCTCACACACGCACGCTCACCCATGCAGTCTCACCCTCTCTCACACACACACAATCTCACCCTTCCTCACACACACACACACAATCTCACCCTCTCTCACACAAGCACGCTCACCCTCTCTCACACACACACACAATCTCACCCTCTCTCACACACGCACGCTCAACCTCTCTCACACACAATCTCACCCTCTCTCACACACACACAATCTCGGCATCTCTCACACACACAATCTCACCCTCTCTCTCACACGCACACACGTGCACCCTCTCAAACACACACACGCTAACCCTCTCTCTCTCACACACACACACGCTCACCTTCTCTCACACACACACGCACGCTCACCCGCTCTCACACATGCTCACCCTCTCGCTCACACACAATCTCACCCTCTCTCACACACACACAATCTCATCCGCTCACACACACACACACAATCTCACCCTCTCTCACACACACACAAACTCACCCTTTCACACACACACACATTCTCACCCTCTCTCACACACACACAATCTCACCCTCTCACACACACGCTCACCCTCTCTCTCAAACACACGATCAGCCTTTCTCTCTCTCACACACACGCTCACCCTGTCTCACACACACGCTCACCCTTCCCTCTCTCTCACACACACGCTCACCCTCTCTCACAGACAGGCTCACCCTCTCTCAGACACGCTCACCGTCTCTCACAGGAACACATACTCAACCTCTCACACACATGCAATCTCACCCTCTCTCACACACACACAATCTCACCCTCTCTCACACATACACACTCACGTCTCTCACAAACACATGCTCACCCTGTCTCACACACACACAAACTCACCATCTCTCTCACACACACACAATCTCACCCTCTCTAACACACACACAATCTCACCCTCTCTCACACATGCATGCTCACCCTCTCACACACACGCATGCACACCCTCACACACACACAAACATGCTCACCCTCTCTCACACACGCACACTCACCCTCTCCCACACACGTACGCTCACCCTCTCTAACACACGCATGCTCACCCTCTCTCTCACACACACACACACTCACTGTTTCTCACACCCACACACACACACATGCTCACCCTCTCTTACACACACACACACTTACCCTCTGTCACACTCACACACACTCTCTCTCACACACACACAATCTCACCATCTCTCACACACACACAATCTCACCCTCTCTCACACACCCACACTCACCCTCTCTCACACACACACAATCTCACCCTCTCTCACACACCCACACTCACCCTCTCTCACACACACACAATCTGACCATCTCTCACACACACACACACTTACCCTCTGTCACACTCACACACACACTCTCTCACGCACACACAATCTCACCATCTCTCACACACACACAATCTCACCCTCTCTCACACACACGCACAATCTCACCATCTCAAACACACACACGCTCACGCTCTCTCACACACGCAATCTCACCCTCTCTCACACACACACAATCTCACCCTGTCTCACACACACACAATCTCACCCTCTCACACACACACACAATTTCACCCTCTCTCACACACACGCACAATCTCACCGTCTCAAACACACGCACGCTCACCCTCTCTCACACACTATCTCACCCTCTCTCTCACACACACACAATCTCACCCTCTCTCACACACACACAATCTCACCCTCTCTCACACACACAATCTCACTCTCTCTCTCACACACGCTCACCCTCTCTCTCTCACACACACGCTCACCCTCTCTCACACACACACATCACCCTCACTCACACACACACAATCTCACCCTCTCCCACACACACACACAATCTCACCCTCTCTCACACACGCGCTCACCCTCTCTCACACACAGGCACAATCTCACCCTCTTTCTCACACACAGTCACAATCTCACCCTCTATCTCACACCACACAATCTCAAACACTCTCTCACACGCACACACACACGCTCACACTCTCTCACATACACATGCACATCCTCTCTCACACGCACCCTAACACCTCTCTCACACACGCACACAAACCCTCTCTCACACACGCACATCACCCTCTCTCACACACACACAATCTCACCCTCTCTCACACACGCATGTCACCCTCTCACACACACGCATGCTCACCCTCACACACACACAAACATGCTCACCCTCTCTCACACACGCGCACTCACCCTCTCCCACACACGTACGCTCACCCTCTCTAACACACGCATGCTCACCCTCTCTCACACACACACACACACTCATTGTTTCTCACACCCACACACACATGTTCACCCTCTCTTACACACACACACACTTACCCTCTGTCACACTCACACACACTCTCTCTCACACCCACACACAATCTCACCATCTCTCACACACACACAATCTCACCCTCTCTCACACACCCACACTCACCCTCTCTCACACACACACAATCTCACCCTCTCTCACACACACATGCGCACCCTCTCAAACAGACACACACGCTAACCCTCTCTCTCTCACACACACACACGCTCACCTTCTCTCACACACACATGCACGCTCACCCTCTCTCACACATGCTCACCCTCTCGCTCACACACAATCTCACCCTCTCTCACACACACACAATCTCACCCTCTCTCACACACACACAATCTCACCCTCTCACACAGACACACAATCTCAGCCTCTCACACACACGCACAATCTCACCGTCTCAAACACACGCACGCTCACCCTCTCTCACACACAATCTCACCCTCTCTCACACACACACAATCACACCCTCTCTCACACACACACAATCTCACCCTCTCTCACACACACACACAATCTCACCGTCTCAAACACACTATCTCACACTCTCTCACACACTATCTCACACTCTCTCACACACACACAATCTCACCCTCTCTCTCACACACACAATCTCACCCTCTCTCACACACACAATCTCACCCTCTCTCTCACACACGCTCACCCTCTCTCTCTCACACACATGCTCACCCTCTCTCACACACACACCTCACCCTCTCACAAACACACACAATCTCACCCTCTCACAAACACACACAATCTCACCCTCTCTCACACACACACAATCTCACCCTCTCTCACACACGCACGCTCAACCTCTCTCACACACAATCTCACCCTCTCTCACACACACAATCTCACCCTCTCTCACACACACACAATCTCACCCTCTCTCACACACGCGCTCACCCTCTCTCACACAGACACATGCTCACCCTCTCTCACACACACACACCCTCTCTCACACACATGCAAGCTCACCCTGTCTCACACACACACAGTCTTATCCTGTCTCACACACAGACACAATCTCACCCTCTTTCTCACACACAGTCACAATCTCACCCTCTATCTCACACCACACAATCTCAAACACTCTCTCACACGCACACACACACGCTCACACTCTCTCACATACACATGCACACCCTCTCTCACACGCACCCTAACACCTCTCTCACACATGTACACAAACCCTCTCTCACACATGTTTACCCTCTCTCACACACACACATCACCCTCTCTCACACACACACAATCTCACGCTCTCTCACAAACACACACAATCTCACCCTCTCTCACACACACACAATCTCACCCTCTCTCACACACACGCTAACCCTCTCTCACACACACACACAATCTCACCCTCTCTCACACACACACGCTCAACCTCTCTCACACACAATCTCACCCTCTCTCACACACACACAATCTCACCCTCTCTCATACACACACACACACACACACACACACACACACACACACACACACACACACACACACACACACACAATCTCACCATCTCTCACACCCACACACACAATCTCACCCTCTCTCACACACACAATCTCACCCTCTCTCACTCACACACACGCAATCTCACCCTCTCTCACACACACACACACACAATGTCAACCTCTCTCACACACAGGCATTCTCACATTCTCTCACACTGACAAACACACACAATCTCACCCTCCCTCACACACACACAATCTCACCCTCTCTCACACACACACGCTCACCCTCTCACACACACACATACAATCTCACCCTCTCACACACACGCTCACCCTCTCTCTCAAATACACGATCAGCCTTTCTCTCACACGCATGCTCACCCTCTCTCACACACAAGCTCACCCTTCTCTCTCTCTCACACACACGCTCACACTCTCTCACAGACATGCTCACCCTCTCTCAGACACGCTCACCCTCTCTCACAGGAACAGATGCTCACCCTCTCACACACTCGCTCAAACTCTCACACACACGCTCACTCCACACACACACGCTCACCCTCTCTCACACACACGCACGCTCACCCTCTCTCACACAGACACGCACACTCACGCTCTGTCACACACGCACGCTCACCCTCTCACACACGCACGCTCACCCATGCACTCTCACCCTCTCTCACACACACACAATCTCACCCTCCCTCACACACACAATCTCACCCTCTCTCACACACGCATGCTCACCCTCTCTCTCACACACGCACACTCACCCTCTCTCTCACACACACGCACAAACACTAACTGTCTCTACACACACATGCACACTCTCTCTCTCTCTCTCACACGCTCACCCTCTCTCTCACAGACACGCACACATGCTAACCCCCTCTCACACATACATGCACTCTCTCTCTCACAAACATGATAACCCCCTCTCACACACAAACACATGCTCACCCTCTCTCCCACACGCACTCACCCTCTCTCACACAGACACATGCTCACCCTCTCTCACACACACACACCCTCTCTCACACACATGCAAGCTCAGCCTGTCTCACCCACACACAATCTTATCCTGTCTCACACACAGGCACAATCTCACCCTCTTTCTCACACACAGTCACAATCTCACCCTCTATCTCACACCACACAATCTCAAACACTCTCTCACACGCACACACACACGCTCACATACACATGCACACCCTCTCTCACACACACCCTAACACCTCTCTCACACACGCACACAAACCCTCTCTCACACGTTTACCCTCTCTCACACACACACATCACCCTCTCTCACACACACACAATCTCACCCTCTCTCACACACACACAATCTCACCCTCTCACAAACACACACAATCTCACCCTCTCTCACACACACACAATCTCACCCTCTCTCACACACACAATCTCACCCTCTCACACACACGCTCACCCTCTCTCACACACACACAATCTCACCCTCACTCACACATACACACTCACCTCTCTCACACACACACGCTCACCCTCTCTCACACACACACACTCACCCTCTCTCACACACACGCTCACCCTCTCTCACACACACACACAATCTCACCCTCTCTCACACACGCACACACACAATCTCATCATCTCTCACACCCACACACACAAACTCACCCTCTCTCACACACACAATCTCACGTTCTCTCTCTTTCACACACACACACACACACACAATCTCACCCTCTCTCTCACACACAATCTCACCCTCTCTCACTCACACACACGCAATCTCAGCCTCTCTCTCACACACACAATGTCAACCCCTCTCACACATAGGCACGCTCACATTCTCTCACACACACAAACACACACAAGCTCACCCTCCCTCACACACACACATACACACACACAATCTCACCCTCTCACACACATGCTCACCCTCTCTCTCAAACACACGATCAGCCTTTCTCTCTCTCACACACACGCTCACCCTCTCTCACACACACGCTCACCCTTCCCTCTCTCTCACACACACGCTCACCCTCTCTCAGACACGCTCACCGTCTCTCACAGGAACACATACTCACCCTCTGACACACACGCTCACACTCTCACACACACACTCACTCACTCCCTCGCTCACACACACACGCTCACCCACTCACACACACGCACGCTCACCCTCTTCTCACACACACACACTCACGCTCTCTCACACACGCACGCTCACCCTCTCACACACGCACGCTCACCCATGCACTCTCACCCTCTCTCACACACACACAATCTTACCCTCCCTCACACACACACAATCTCACCCTCTCTCACACACGCACACTCAACCTCTCTCACACACACACACACAATCTCACCCTCTCTCACACACGCACGCTCAAACTCTCTCACACAAAATCTCACCCTCTCTCTCACACACAATCTCACCCTCTCTCACTCACACACATGCAATCTCAGCCTCTCTCACACATAGGCACGCTCACATTCTCTCACACACACAAACACACACAATCTCACCCTCCCTCACACACACACAATCTCACCCTCTCTCACACACACACGCTCACCCTCTCACAAACACACGCTCGCCCTCTCACACACACACACATACAAGCACACAATCTCACCCTCTCACATACACGCTCACCCTCTCTCTCAAACACACGATCAGCCTTTCTCTCTCTCACACACACGCTCACCCTCTCTCACACACACGCTCACCCTTCCCTCTCTCTCACACACACGCTCACCCTCTCTCACAGACACGCTCACCCTCTCTCAGACACGCTCACCGTCTCTCACAGGAACACATACTCACCCTCTCACACACATGCTCAAACTCTCACACACAAACTCACTCCCTCTCTCACACACACACGCTCACCCTCTCTCACACACATGCACGCTCACCCTCTTCTCACACACACACACACACTCACGCTCTCTCACACACGTACGCTCACACTCTCACACACTCACGCTCACCCATGCAGTCTCACCCTCTCTCACACACACACAATCTCACCCTCCCTCACACACACACAATCTCACCCTCTCTCACACACGCACGCTCAAACTCTCTCACACACAATCTCACCCTCTCTCACACACACACAATCTCACCCTCTCTCACACACACACAATCTCACCCTCTCTCACACATACACACTCACCTCTCTCACAAACACATGCTCACCCTCTCAAAGACACACACAAACTCACCATCTCTCTCACACACACACAATCTCACCCTCTCTCACACACACACAATCTCACCCCCTCTCACACACGCATGCTCACCCTCTCACACACACGCATGCTCACCCTCACACACACACAAACATGCTCACCCTCTCTCACACACGTACACTCATCCTCTCCCACACACGTATGCTCACCCTCTCTAACACACGCATGCTCACCCTCTCTCACACACACACACACACACTCACTGTTTCTCACACCCACACACACACACACACATGCTCACCCTCTCTTACACACACACACACTTACCCTCTGTCACACTCACACACACCCTCTCTCACACACACACACAATCTCACCATCTCTCACACGCACACAATCTCACCCTCCCTCACACACACACTCACCCTCTCTCACACACACACAATCTCGGCCTCTCTCACACACACACTATCTCACCCTCTCTCTCTCACACACACACACACGCACCCTCTCAAACAGGCACACACACGCTAACCCTCTCTCTCACACACACACGCTCACCTTCTCTCACACACACACGCACGCTCACCCTCTCTCACACATGCTCACCCTCTCGCTCACACACAATCTCACCTCTCTCACACACACACAATCTCACCCTCTCACACACACACACAATCTCACCCTCTCTCACACACACACAAACTCACCCTCTCACACACACACACAATCTCACCCTCTCTCACACACACACAATCTCACCCTCTCACACACACGCTCACCCTCTCTCTCAAACACATGATCAGCCTTTCTCTCTCTCACACACACGCTCACCCTGTCTCACACACACGCTCACCCTTCCCTCTCTCTCACACACACGCTCACCCTCTCTCACAGACACGCTCACCCTCTCTCAGACATGCTCATCGTCTCTCACAGGAACACATACTCACCCTCTCACACACCCGCTCAAACTCACACACACACTCACTCCCTCTCTCACACACACATGCTCACCCTTTCTCACACACACGCACGCTCACCCTCTCTCACACACACACGCACACTCACGCTCTCTCACACACGCACGCTCACCCTCTCACACCCGCACGCTCACCCATGCACTCTCACCCTCTCTCACACACACACAATCTCACCCTCCCTCACACACACAATCTCACCCTCTCTCACACACGCACGCTCACCCTCTCTCTCACACACGCACACTCACCCTCTCTCTCACACACACGCACAAACACTAACTGTCTCTACACACACATGCACACACTCTCTCTCTCTCTCTCACACGCTCACCCTCTCTCTCACAGACACGCACACATGCTAACCCCCTCTCACACACACATGCACTCTCTCTCTCACAAACATGATAACCCCCTCTCACACACAAACACATGCTCACCCTCTCTCCCACACGCGCTCACCCTCTCTCACACAGACACATGCTCACCCTCTCTCACACACACACACACCCTCTCTCACACACATGCAAGCTCAGCCTGTCTCACCCACACACAATCTTATCCTGTCTCACACACAGGCACAATCTCACCCTCTTTCTCACACACAGTCACAATCTCACCCTCTATCTCACACCACACAATCTCAAACACTCTCTCACACGCACACACACACGCTCACATACACATGCACACCCTCTCTCACACACACCCTAACACCTCTCTCACACACAATCTCACCCTCCATCACAAACACAATCTCACCCTCTCTCACACACACACACAATCTCACCCTCTCTCACACGCACGCTCAACCTCTCTCACACACAATCTCACCCTCTCTCACACACACACAATCTCACCCTCTCTCACACACACACAATCTTACCCTCTCTCACACATACACACTCACCTCTCTCACAAACACACACTCACCCTGTCTCTCACACAAACTCACCATCTCTCTCACACACACACACACAATCTCACCCGCTCTCACACACACACAATCTCACCCTCTCTCACACACACACAATCTCACCCTCTCACACACACGCATGCTCACCCTCACACACACACAAACATGCTCACCCTCTCTCACACACGCACACTCACCCTCTCCCACACACGTACGCTCACCCTCTCTAACACATGCATGCTCACCCTCTCTCACACACACACACACACTCACTGTTTCTCACACCCACACACACACACATGCTCACCCTCTCTTACACACACACACACTTACCCTCTGTCACACTCACACACACACACAATCTCACCCTCTCTCACACACACACAATCTCACCCTCTCTCACACACACACTCTCACCCTCTCTCTCACACACACAATCTCGGCCACTCTCACACACACACACACACACACGCACCCTCTCAAACAGACACACACACGCTAACCCTCTCTCTCTCACACACACACACGCTCACCTTCTCTCACACACACACGCACGCTCACCCTCTCTCACCCTCTCGCTCACACATAATCTCACCCTCTCTCACACACACACAATCTCACCCTCTCACACACACACACACAATCTCACCCTCTCACACACACACACAATTTCACCCTCTCTCACACACACGCACAATCTCACCGTCTCAAACACACGCACGCTCACCCTCTCTCACACACTATCTCACCCTCTCTCACACACACACAATCTCACCCTCTCTCACACATAAACAATCTCACCCTCTCTCACACACACACAATCTCACCCTCTCTCACACACACAATCTCACCCTCTCTCTCACACACGCTCACCCTCTCTCTCTCACACACATGCTCACCCTCTCTCACACACACACATCACCCTGTCTCACACACACATCACCCTCTCTCACACACACACAATCTCACCCTCTCTCACACACACACAATCTCACCATCTCACAAACACACACACAATCTCACCCTCTCACAAACACACACAATCTCACCCTCTCTCACACACACACACAATCTCACCCTCTCTCACACACGCACGCTCATTCTCTCTCACACACAATCTCACCCTCTCTCACACATACACAATCTCACCCTCTCTCACACACGCGCTCACCCTCTCTCACACAGACACATGCTCACCCTCTCTCACACACACACACCCTCTCTCACACACATGTAAGCTCACCCTGTCTCACACACACACAATCTTATCCTGTCTCACACACAGGCACAATCTCACCCTCTTTCTCACACACAGTCACAATCTCACCCTCTATCTCACACCACACAATCTCAAACACTCTCTCACACGCACACACACACGCTCACACTCTCTCACATACACAGGCACACCCTCTCTCACACGCACCCTAACACCTCTCTCACACATGCACACAAACCCTCTCTCACACATGTTTACCCTCTCTCACACACACACATCACCCTCTCTCACACACACACAATCTCACACTCTCTCACACACACACAATCTCACCCTCTCACAAACACACACAATCTCACCCTCTCTCACACACACACAATCTCACCCTCTCTCACACACACAATCTCACCCTCTCTCACACACACATGCTCACCCTCTCTCACAGACACAATCTCACCCTCTCTCACACACACACGCTCACCCTCTCTCACACACACACACACTCACCCTCTCTATACACACGCTCACCCTCTCTCACACACACACACAATCTCACCCTCTCTCACACACAAACACAATCTCACCATCTCTCACACCCACACACAATCTCACCCTCTCTCACACACACGCTCACCCTCTCTCACACACACACACAATCTCACCCTCTCTCACACATACACACTCACCTCTCTCACACACACATGCTCACCCTCTCTCACACACACACTCACCCTCTCACACACACACTCACCCTCTCACACACACACACACAATCTCACCCTCTCTCACACACACACACACACACACAATCTCACCATCTCTCAAACCCACACACACAATCTCACCCTTTCTCACACACACAATCTCACGCTCTCTCTCTCACACACACACCCACAATCTCACCCTCTCTCTCACACACAATCTCACCCTCTCTCACTCACACACACGCAATCTCAGCCTCTCTCTCACACACACACACAATGTCAACCACTCTCACACATAGGCACGCTCACATTCTCTCACACACACAAACACACACAATCTCACCCTCCCTCACACACACACGCTCACCCTCTCACACACACACACACGCTCGCCCTCTCACACACACACACATACACACACACAATCTCACCCTCTCACACACACGCTCACCCTCTCTCTCAAACACACGATCAGCCTTTCTCTCTCTCACACACACGCTCACCCTTCCCTCTCTCTCACACACACGCTCACCCTCTCTCACAGACACGCTCACCCTCTCTCAGACACGCTCACCGTCTCTCACAGGAACACATACTCACCCTCTCACACACACGCTCAAACTCACACACACATGCTCACCATTTCTCACACACACGCACGCTCACCCTCTTCTCACACACACACACACTCACGCTCTCTCACACACGCACGCTCACCCTCTCACACATGCACGCTCACCCATGCACTCTCACCCTCTCTCACACACACACAATCTCACCCTCCCTCACACACACACAATCTCACCCTCTCTCACACACGCACGCTCACGCTCTCTCACACACACACACAATCTCACCCTCTCTCACACGCACGCTCAACCTCTCTCACACACGATCTCACCCTCGCTCACACACACAATCTCACCCTCTCTCACACACACACAATCTCACCCTCTCTCACACACACACACTCACCTCTCTCACAAACACACGCTCACCCTGTCTCACACACACACAAACTCACCATCTCTCTCACACACACACACAATCTCACCCTCTCTCACACACACACAATCTCAGCCTCTCTCACACACACACAATCTCACCCTCTCACACACTCGCATGCTCACCCTCACACACACAAACATGCTCACCCTCTCTCACACACGCACACTCACCCTCTCCCACACACGTACGCTCACCCTCTCTAACACACGCATGCTCACCCTCTCTCACACACACATATACACTCACTGTTTCTCACACCCAAACACACACACACATGCTCACCCTCTCTTACACACACACACACTTAAACTCTGTCACACTCACACACACCCTCTCTCACACACACACACAATCTCACCATCTCTCACACACACACAATCTCACCCTCTCTCACACACGCACGCTCAACCTCTCTCACACACAATCTCACCCTCTCTCACACACACAATCTCACCCTCTCTCACACACACACAATCTCACCCTCTCTCACACACGCGCTCACCCTCTCTCACACAGACACATGCTCACCCTCTCTCACACACACACACCCTCTCTCACACACATGCAAGCTCACCCTGTCTCACACACACACAGTCTTATCCTGTCTCACACACAGACACAATCTCACCCTCTTTCTCACACACAGTCACAATCTCACCCTCTATCTCACACCACACAATCTCAAACACTCTCTCACACGCACACACACACGCTCACACTCTCTCACATACACATGCACACCCTCTCTCACACGCACCCTAACACCTCTCTCACACATGTACACAAACCCTCTCTCACACATGTTTACCCTCTCTCACACACACACATCACCCTCTCTCACACACACACAATCTCACGCTCTCTCACAAACACACACAATCTCACCCTCTCTCACACACACACAATCTCACCCTCTCTCACACACACGCTAACCCTCTCTCACACACACACACAATCTCACCCTCTCTCACACACGCACGCTCAACCTCTCTCACACACAATCTCACCCTCTCTCACACACACACAATCTCACCCTCTCTCATACACACACACACACACACACACACACACACACACACACACACACACACACACACACACACACACACACACACAATCTCACCATCTCTCACACCCACACACACAATCTCACCCTCTCTCACACACACAATCTCACCCTCTCTCACTCACACACACGCAATCTCACCCTCTCTCACACACACACACACACAATGTCAACCTCTCTCACACACAGGCATTCTCACATTCTCTCACACTGACAAACACACACAATCTCACCCTCCCTCACACACACACAATCTCACCCTCTCTCACACACACACGCTCACCCTCTCACACACACACACACACATACAATCTCACCCTCTCACACACACGCTCACCCTCTCTCTCAAATACACGATCAGCCTTTCTCTCACACGCATGCTCACCCTCTCTCACACACAAGCTCACCCTTCTCTCTCTCTCACACACACGCTCACACTCTCTCACAGACATGCTCACCCTCTCTCAGACACGCTCACCCTCTCTCACAGGAACAGATGCTCACCCTCTCACACACTCGCTCAAACTCTCACACACACGCTCACTCCACACACACACGCTCACCCTCTCTCACACACACGCACGCTCACCCTCTCTCACACAGACACGCACACTCACGCTCTCTCACACACGCACGCTCACCCTCTCACACACGCACGCTCACCCATGCACTCTCACCCTCTCTCACACACACACAATCTCACCCTCCCTCACACACACAATCTCACCCTCTCTCACACACGCATGCTCACCCTCTCTCTCACACACGCACACTCACCCTCTCTCTCACACACACGCACAAACACTAACTGTCTCTACACACACATGCACACTCTCTCTCTCTCTCTCACACGCTCACCCTCTCTCTCACAGACACGCACACATGCTAACCCCCTCTCACACATACATGCACTCTCTCTCTCACAAACATGATAACCCCCTCTCACACACAAACACATGCTCACCCTCTCTCCCACACGCGCTCACCCTCTCTCACACAGACACATGCTCACCCTCTCTCACACACACACACCCTCTCTCACACACATGCAAGCTCAGCCTGTCTCACCCACACACAATCTTATCCTGTCTCACACACAGGCACAATCTCACCCTCTTTCTCACACACAGTCACAATCTCACCCTCTATCTCACACCACACAATCTCAAACACTCTCTCACACGCACACACACACGCTCACATACACATGCACACCCTCTCTCACACACACCCTAACACCTCTCTCACACACGCACACAAACCCTCTCTCACACGTTTACCCTCTCTCACACACACACATCACCCTCTCTCACACACACACAATCTCACCCTCTCTCACACACACACAATCTCACCCTCTCACAAACACACACAATCTCACCCTCTCTCACACACACACAATCTCACCCTCTCTCACACACACAATCTCACCCTCTCACACACACGCTCACCCTCTCTCACACACACACAATCTCACCCTCACTCACACATACACACTCACCTCTCTCACACACACACGCTCACCCTCTCTCACACACACACACTCACCCTCTCTCACACACACGCTCACCCTCTCTCACACACACACACAATCTCACCCTCTCTCACACACGCACACACACAATCTCATCATCTCTCACACCCACACACACAAACTCACCCTCTCTCACACACACAATCTCACGTTCTCTCTCTTTCACACACACACACACACACACAATCTCACCCTCTCTCTCACACACAATCTCACCCTCTCTCACTCACACACACGCAATCTCAGCCTCTCTCTCACACACACAATGTCAACCCCTCTCACACATAGGCACGCTCACATTCTCTCACACACACAAACACACACAAGCTCACCCTCCCTCACACACACACATACACACACACAATCTCACCCTCTCACACACATGCTCACCCTCTCTCTCAAACACACGATCAGCCTTTCTCTCTCTCACACACACGCTCACCCTCTCTCACACACACGCTCACCCTTCCCTCTCTCTCACACACACGCTCACCCTCTCTCAGACACGCTCACCGTCTCTCACAGGAACACATACTCACCCTCTGACACACACGCTCACACTCTCACACACACACTCACTCACTCCCTCGCTCACACACACACGCTCACCCACTCACACACACGCACGCTCACCCTCTTCTCACACACACACACTCACGCTCTCTCACACACGCACGCTCACCCTCTCACACACGCACGCTCACCCATGCACTCTCACCCTCTCTCACACACACACAATCTTACCCTCCCTCACACACACACAATCTCACCCTCTCTCACACACGCACACTCAACCTCTCTCACACACACACACACAATCTCACCCTCTCTCACACACGCACGCTCAAACTCTCTCACACAAAATCTCACCCTCTCTCTCACACACAATCTCACCCTCTCTCACTCACACACATGCAATCTCAGCCTCTCTCACACATAGGCACGCTCACATTCTCTCACACACACAAACACACACAATCTCACCCTCCCTCACACACACACAATCTCACCCTCTCTCACACACACACGCTCACCCTCTCACAAACACACGCTCGCCCTCTCACACACACACACATACAAGCACACAATCTCACCCTCTCACATACACGCTCACCCTCTCTCTCAAACACACGATCAGCCTTTCTCTCTCTCACACACACGCTCACCCTCTCTCACACACACGCTCACCCTTCCCTCTCTCTCACACACACGCTCACCCTCTCTCACAGACACGCTCACCCTCTCTCAGACACGCTCACCGTCTCTCACAGGAACACATACTCACCCTCTCACACACATGCTCAAACTCTCACACACAAACTCACTCCCTCTCTCACACACACACGCTCACCCTCTCTCACACACATGCACGCTCACCCTCTTCTCACACACACACACACACTCACGCTCTCTCACACACGTACGCTCACACTCTCACACACTCACGCTCACCCATGCAGTCTCACCCTCTCTCACACACACACAATCTCACCCTCCCTCACACACACACAATCTCACCCTCTCTCACACACGCACGCTCAAACTCTCTCACACACAATCTCACCCTCTCTCACACACACACAATCTCACCCTCTCTCACACACACACAATCTCACCCTCTCTCACACATACACACTCACCTCTCTCACAAACACATGCTCACCCTCTCAAAGACACACACAAACTCACCATCTCTCTCACACACACACAATCTCACCCTCTCTCACACACACACAATCTCACCCCCTCTCACACACGCATGCTCACCCTCTCACACACACGCATGCTCACCCTCACACACACACAAACATGCTCACCCTCTCTCACACACGTACACTCATCCTCTCCCACACACGTATGCTCACCCTCTCTAACACACGCATGCTCACCCTCTCTCACACACACACACACACACTCACTGTTTCTCACACCCACACACACACACACACATGCTCACCCTCTCTTACACACACACACACTTACCCTCTGTCACACTCACACACACCCTCTCTCACACACACACACAATCTCACCATCTCTCACACGCACACAATCTCACCCTCCCTCACACACACACTCACCCTCTCTCACACACACACAATCTCGGCCTCTCTCACACACACACTATCTCACCCTCTCTCTCTCACACACACACACACGCACCCTCTCAAACAGGCACACACACGCTAACCCTCTCTCTCTCACACACACACGCTCACCTTCTCTCACACACACACGCACGCTCACCCTCTCTCACACATGCTCACCCTCTCGCTCACACACAATCTCACCTCTCTCACACACACACAATCTCACCCTCTCACACACACACACAATCTCACCCTCTCTCACACACACACAAACTCACCCTCTCACACACACACACAATCTCACCCTCTCTCACACACACACAATCTCACCCTCTCACACACACGCTCACCCTCTCTCTCAAACACATGATCAGCCTTTCTCTCTCTCACACACACGCTCACCCTGTCTCACACACACGCTCACCCTTCCCTCTCTCTCACACACACGCTCACCCTCTCTCACAGACACGCTCACCCTCTCTCAGACACGCTCACCGTCTCTCACAGGAACACATACTCACCCTCTCACACACCCGCTCAAACTCACACACACACTCACTCCCTCTCTCACACACACATGCTCACCCTTTCTCACACACACGCACGCTCACCCTCTCTCACACACACACGCACACTCACGCTCTCTCACACACGCACGCTCACCCTCTCACACCCGCACGCTCACCCATGCACTCTCACCCTCTCTCACACACACACAATCTCACCCTCCCTCACACACACAATCTCACCCTCTCTCACACACGCACGCTCACCCTCTCTCTCACACACGCACACTCACCCTCTCTCTCACACACACGCACAAACACTAACTGTCTCTACACACACATGCACACTCTCTCTCTCTCTCTCACACGCTCACCCTCTCTCTCACAGACACGCACACATGCTAACCCCCTCTCACACACACATGCACTCTCTCTCTCACAAACATGATAACCCCCTCTCACACACAAACACATGCTCACCCTCTCTCCCACACGCGCTCACCCTCTCTCACACAGACACATGCTCACCCTCTCTCACACACACACACACCCTCTCTCACACACATGCAAGCTCAGCCTGTCTCACCCACACACAATCTTATCCTGTCTCACACACAGGCACAATCTCACCCTCTTTCTCACACACAGTCACAATCTCACCCTCTATCTCACACCACACAATCTCAAACACTCTCTCACACGCACACACACACGCTCACATACACATGCACACCCTCTCTCACACACACCCTAACACCTCTCTCACACACAATCTCACCCTCCATCACAAACACAATCTCACCCTCTCTCACACACACACACAATCTCACCCTCTCTCACACGCACGCTCAACCTCTCTCACACACAATCTCACCCTCTCTCACACACACACAATCTCACCCTCTCTCACACACACACAATCTTACCCTCTCTCACACATACACACTCACCTCTCTCACAAACACACACTCACCCTGTCTCTCACACAAACTCACCATCTCTCTCACACACACACACACAATCTCACCCGCTCTCACACACACACAATCTCACCCTCTCTCACACACACACAATCTCACCCTCTCACACACACGCATGCTCACCCTCACACACACACAAACATGCTCACCCTCTCTCACACACGCACACTCACCCTCTCCCACACACGTACGCTCACCCTCTCTAACACATGCATGCTCACCCTCTCTCACACACACACACACACTCACTGTTTCTCACACCCACACACACACACATGCTCACCCTCTCTTACACACACACACACTTACCCTCTGTCACACTCACACACACACACAATCTCACCCTCTCACACACACACACAATCTCACCCTCTCTCACACACACACTCTCACCCTCTCTCTCACACACACAATCTCGGCCACTCTCACACACACACACACACGCACCCTCTCAAACAGACACACACACGCTAACCCTCTCTCTCTCACACACACACACGCTCACCTTCTCTCACACACACACGCACGCTCACCCTCTCTCACCCTCTCGCTCACACATGATCTCACCCTCTCTCACACACACACAATCTCACCCTCTCTCACACACACACACTCACCTCTCTCACAAACACACGCTCACCCTGTCTCACACACACACAAACTCACCATCTCTCTCACACACACACACAATCTCACCCTCTCTCACACACACACAATCTCAGCCTCTCTCACACACACACAATCTCACCCTCTCACACACACGCATGCTCACCCTCACACACACACAAACATGCTCACCCTCTCTCACACACGCACACTCACCCTCTCCCACAAACGTACGCTCACCCTCTCTAACACACGCATGCTCACCCTCTCTCACACACACACTCTCACCCTCTCTCTCACACACACAATCTCGGCCTCTCTCACACACACACACACGCGCACCCTCTCAAACAGACACACACACGCTAACCCATTCTCTGTCACACACACACACGCTCACCTTCTCTCACACACACACGCACGCTCACCCTCTCTGACACATGCTCACCCTCTCTCACACACAATCTCACCCTCTCTCACACACAGACAATCTCACCCTCCGCTCACACACAATCTCACCCTCTCTCACACACACACAATCTCACCCGCTCACACACATACACAATCTCACCCTCTCTCACATACACACAATCTCACCCTCTCTCACACACACACTCTCACCCTCTCTCTCACACACACACTATCTCGGCCTCTCTCACACACACACACACGCGCACCCTCTCAAACAGACACACACACGCTAACCCTCTCTCTCTCACACACACACACGCTCACCTTCTCTCACACACACACGCACGCTCAACCTCTCTCACACATGCTGACCCTCTCGCTCACACACAATCTCACCCTCTCTCACACACACACAATCTCACCCTCTCACACACACACACAATCTCACCCTCTCTCACACACACACAATCTCACCCTCTCACACAGACACACAATCTCACCCTCTCACACAGACACACAATCTCACCCTCTCACACACACACACAATCTCACCCTCTCTCACACACACACAATCTCACCCTCTCTCACACATGCATGCTCACCCTCTCTCACACACACACACAATCTCACCCTCTCTCACACACGCACGCTCAACCTCTCTCACACACAATCTCACCCTCTCTCACACACACACAATCTCACCCTCTCTCACACATACTCACTCACCTCTCTCACAAACACATGCTCACCCTCTCTCACACACACACAAACTCACCATCTCTCTCACACACACACAATCTCACCCTCTCTCACACACACACAATCTCACCCCCTCTCACACACGCATGCTCACCCTCTCACACACACGCATGCTCACCCTCACACACACACAAACATGCTCACCCTCTCTCACACACGTACACTCATCCTCTCCCACACACGTATGCTCACCCTCTCTAACACACGCATGCTCACCCTCTCTCACACACACACACACACACTCACTGTTTCTCACACCCACACACACACACACATGCTCACCCTCTCTTACACACACACACACTTACCCTCTGTCACACTCACACACACCCTCTCTCACACACACACACAATCTCACCATCTCTCACACGCACACAATCTCACCCTCCCTCACACACACACTCACCCTCTCTCACACACACACAATCTCGGCCTCTCTCACACACACACTATCTCACCCTCTCTCTCTCACACACACACACGCACCCTCTCAAACAGGCACACACACGCTAACCCTCTCTCTCTCACACACACACGCTCACCTTCTCTCACACACACACGCACGCTCACCCTCTCTCACACATGCTCACCCTCTCGCTCACACACAATCTCACCTCTCTCACACACACACAATCTCACCCTCTCACACACACACACAATCTCACCCTCTCTCACACACACACAAACTCACCCTCTCACACACACACACAATCTCACCCTCTCTCACACACACACAATCTCACCCTCTCACACACACGCTCACCCTCTCTCTCAAACACATGATCAGCCTTTCTCTCTCTCACACACACGCTCACCCTGTCTCACACACACGCTCACCCTTCCCTCTCTCTCACACACATGCTCACCCTCTCTCAAGACACGCTCACCCTCTCTCAGACACGCTCATCGTCTCTCACAGGAACACATACTCACCCTCTCACACACCCGCTCAAACTCACACACACACTCACTCCCTCTCTCACACACACATGCTCACCCTTTCTCACACACACGCACGCTCACCCTCTTCTCACACACACACACACTCACGCTCTCTCACATACGCACGCTCACCCTCTCACACACGCACGCTCACCCATGCACTCTCACCCTCCCTCACACACACACAATCTCACCCTCTCTCACACACGCACGCTCACCCTCTCTCACACACACACACAATCTCACCCTCTCTCACACGCACGCTCAACCTCTCTCACACACAATCTCACCCTCTCTCACACACACACAATCTCACCCTCTCTCACACACACACAATCTTACCCTCTCTCACACATACACACTCACCTCTCTCACAAACACACACTCACCCTGTCTCTCACACAAACTCACCATCTCTCTCACACACACACACACACAATCTCACCCGCTCTCACACACACACAATCTCACCCTCTCTCACACACACACAATCTCACCCTCTCACATACACGCAAGCTCACCCTCACACACACACAAACATGCTCACCCTCTCTCACACACGCACACTCACCCTCTCCCACACACTACGCTCACCCTCTCTAACACATGCATGCTCACCCTCTCTCACACACACACACACACACTCACTGTTTCTCACACCCACACACACACACACACACATGCTCACCCTCTCTTACACACACACACACTTACCCTCTGTCACACTCACACACACACACAATCTCACCCTCTCTCACACACACACAATCTCACCCTCTCTCACACACACACTCTCACCCTCTCTCTCACACACACAATCTCGGCCACTCTCACACACACACACACGCGCACCCTCTCAAACAGACACACACACGCTAACCCTCTCTCTCTCACACACACACACGCTCACCTTCTCTCACACACACACGCACGCTCACCCTCTCTCACACATGCTCACCCTCTCGCTCACACATAATCTCACCCTCTCTCACACACACACAATCTCACCCTCTCACACACACACACAATTTCACCCTCTCTCACACACACGCACAATCTCACCGTCTCAAACACACGCACGCTCACCCTCTCTCACACACTATCTCACCCTCTCTCACACACACACAATCTCACCCTCTCTCACACATAAACAATCTCACCCTCTCTCACACACACACACAATCTCACCCTCTCTCACACACACAATCTCACCCTCTCTCACACACACAATCTCACCCTCTCTCTCTCACACACATGCTCACCCTCTCTCACACACACACATCACCCTCTCTCACACACACATCACCCTCTCTCACACACACACAATCTCACCCTCTCTCACACACACACAATCTCACCATCTCACAAACACACACACAATCTCACCCTCTCACAAACACACACAATCTCACCCTCTCTCACACACACACACAATCTCACCCTCTCTCACACACGCACGCTCATCCTCTCTCACACACAATCTCACCCTCTCTCACACATACACAATCTCACCCTCTCTCACACACGCGCTCACCCTCTCTCACACAGACACATGCTCACCCTCTCTCACACACACACACCCTCTCTCACACACATGTAAGCTCACCCTGTCTCACACACACTCAATCTTATCCTGTCTCACACACAGGCACAATCTCACCCTCTTTCTCACACACAGTCACAATCTCACCCTCTATCTCACACCACACAATCTCAAACACTCTCTCACACGCACACACACACGCTCACACTCTCTCACATACACATGCACACCCTCTCTCACACGCACCCTAACACCTCTCTCACACATGCACACAAACCCTCTCTCACACATGTTTACCCTCTCTCACACACACACATCACCCTCTCTCACACACACACAATCTCACACTCTCTCACACACACACAATCTCACCCTCTCACAAACACAATCTCACCCTCTCTCACACACACACAATCTCACCCTCTCTCACACACACAATCTCACCCTCTCTCACACACACATGCTCACCCTCTCTCACACACACAATCTCACCCTCTCTCACACACACACGCTCACCCTCTCTCACACACACACACACTCACCCTCTCTCACACACACACTCACCCTCTCTCACACACACACACAATCTCACCCTCTCTCACACACAAACACAATCTCACCATCTCTCACACCCACACACAATCTCACCCTCTCTCACACACACGCTCACCCTCTCTCACACACACACAATCTCACCCTCTCTCACACATACACACTCACCTCTCTCACACACACATGCTCACCCTCTCTCACACACACACTCACCCTCTCACACACACACTCACCCTCTCACACACACACACACAATCTCACCCTCTCTCACACACACACAATCTCACCCTTTCTCACACACACAATCTCACGCTCTCTCTCTCACACACACCCACAATCTCACCCTCTCTCTCACACACACACCCACAATCTCACCCTCTCTCTCACACACACACACCCACAATCTCACCCTCTCTCTCACACACACACCCACAATCTCACCCTCTCTCTCACACACAATCTCACCCTCTCTCACTCACACACACGCAATCTCAGCCTCTCTCTCACACACACACACAATGTCAACCACTCTCACACATAGGCACGCTCACAGTCTCTCACACACACAAACACACACAATCTCACCCTCCCTCACACACACACGCTCACCCTCTCACACACACACACGCTCGCCCTCTCACACACACACACATACACACACACAATCGCACCCTCTCACACACACGCTCACCCTCTCTCTCAAACACACGATCAGCCTTTCTCTCTCTCACACACACGCTCACCCTTCCCTCTCTCTCACACACACGCTCACTCTCTCTCACAGACACGCTCACCCTCTCTCAGACACGCTCACCCTCTCTCAGACACGCTCACCGTCTCTCACAGGAACACATACTCACCCTCTCACACACACGCTCAAACTCACACACACATGCTCACCATTTCTCACACACACGCACGCTCACCCTCTTCTCACACACACACACACTCATGCTCTCTCACACACGCACGCTCACCCTCTCACACATGCACGCTCACCCATGCACTCTCACCCTCTCTCACACACACACAATCTCACCCTCCCTCACACACACACAATCTCACCCTCTCTCACACACGCACGCTCACGCTCTCTCACACACACACACAATCTCACCCTCTCTCACACGCACGCTCAACCTCTCTCACACACGATCTCACCCTCTCTCACACACACAATCTCACCCTCTCTCACACACACACAATCTCACCCTCTCTCACACACACACACTCACCTCTCTCACAAACACACGCTCACCCTGTCTCACACACACAAACTCACCATCTCTCTCACACACACACACAATCTCACCCTCTCTCACACACACACAATCTCACCCTCTCTCACACACACACAATCTCACCCTCTCACACACACGCATGCTCACCCTCACACACACACAAACATGCTCACCCTCTCTCACACACGCACACTCACCCTCTCCCACACACGTACGCTCACCCTCTCTAACACACGCATGCTCACCCTCTCTCACACACACACACACTTACACTCTGTCACACTCACACACACCCTCTCTCACACACACACACAATCTCACCATCTCTCACACACACACAATCTCACCCTCTCTCACACACACACAATCTCACCCTCTGTCACACTCACACACACTCTCTCTCACACACACACACAATCTCAACATCTCTCACACACACACAATCTCACCCTCTCTCACACACCCACACTCACCCTCTTTCACACACACACAATCTCGGCCTCTCTCACACACACACAATCTCACCCTCTCTCACACACACACAATCTCACTCTCTCTCACACACACACTCTCACCCTCTCTCTCACACACACAATCTCGGCCTCTCTCACACACACACACACGCGCACCCTCTCAAACAGACACACACACGCTAACCCATTCTCTGTCACACACACACACGCTCACCTTCTCTCACACACACACGCACGCTCACCCTCTCTGACACATGCTCACCCTCTCTCACACACAATCTCACCCTCTCTCACACACAGACAATCTCACCCTCCGCTCACACACAATCTCACCCTCTCTCACACACACACAATCTCACCCGCTCACACACATACACAATCTCACCCTCTCTCACACACACACAATCTCACCCTCTCTCACACACACACTCTCACCCTCTCTCTCACACACACACTATCTCGGCCTCTCTCACACACACACACACGCGCACCCTCTCAAACAGACACACACACGCTAACCCTCTCTCTCTCACACACACACACGCTCACCTTCTCTCACACACACACACACGCTCAACCTCTCTCACACATGCTGACCCTCTCGCTCACACACAATCTCACCCTCTCTCACACACACACAATCTCACCCTCTCACACACACACACAATCTCACCCTCTCTCACACACACACAATCTCACCCTCTCACACAGACACACAATCTCACCCTCTCACACAGACACACAATCTCACCCTCTCACACACACACACAATCTCACCCTCTCTCACACACACACAATCTCACCCTCTCACACACACACACACAATCTCACCCTCTCACACACACACACAATTTCACCCTCTCTCACACACACGCACAATCTCACCGTCTCAAACACACGCACGCTCACCCTCTCTCACACACTATCTCACACTCTCTCACACACACACAATCTCACCCTCTCTCACACACACACAATCTCACCCTCTCTCACACACACAATCTCACCCTCTATCTCACACACGCTCACCCTCTCTCTCTCACACACACGCTCACCCTCTCTCACACACAATCACCCTCTCTCACACGCACGCTCAACCTCTCTCACACACAATCTCACCCTCTCTCACACACACACAATCTCACCCTCTCTCACACACGCACTACTCACCCTCTCTCACACAGACACATGCTCACCCTCTCTCTCACACACACACCCTCTCTCACACACATGCAAGCTCACCCTGTCTCACACACACACAATCTTATCCTGTCTCACACACAGGCACAATCTCACCCTCTTTCTCACACACAGTCACAATCTCACCCTCTATCTCACACCACACAATCTCAAACACTCTCTCACACGCACACACACACGCTCACACTCTCTCACATACACATGCACACCCTCTCTCACACGCACCCTAACACCTCTCTCACACACGCACACAAACCCTCTCTCACACATGTTTACCCTCTCTCACACACACACATCACCCTCTCTCACACACACACAATCTCACCCTCTCACAAACACACACAATCTCACCCTCTCTCACACACACACACAATCTCACCCTCTCTCACACACACAATCTCACCCTCTCTCACACACACAATCTCACCCTCTCTCACACACACGCTCACCCTCTCTCACACATACACACTCACCTCTCTCACACACACACACACTCACCCTCTCTCACACACACGCTCATGCTCTCTCACACACACACACACACACAATCTCACCCTCTCTCACACACACACACAATCTCACCCTCTCACACACACAATCTCACCCTCTCTCACACACACAATCTCACCCTCTCTCACACACACGCTCACCCTCTCTCACACATACACACTCACCTCTCTCACACACACACACACTCACCCTCTCTCACACACACGCTCATGCTCTCTCACACACACACACAATCTCACCCTCTCTCACACACACACACACACACACACAATCTCACCATCTCACACCCACACACACACAATCTCACCCTCTCTCACACACACACACAATCTCACGCTCTCTCTCTCACACACACACACAATCTCACCCTCTCTCTCACACACACACACAATCTCACCCTCTCTCTCACACACACACACAACCTCACCCTCTCTCTCACACACAATCTCACCCTCTCTCACTCACACACACGCAATCTCAGCCTCTCTCTCACACACACACAATGTCAACCTCTCTCACACATAGGCACGCTCACCCTCTCACTCACACACGCTCGCTCTCTCACACACACACACATACACGCACACAATCTCACCCTCTCACACACACGCTCACCCTCTCTCTCAAACACACGATCAACCTTTCTCTCTCTCACACACACTCTCACCCTCTCTCTCTCTAACACACACGCTCACCCTCTTTTACACGCACGCTCACCCTTCCCTCTCTCTCACACACACGCTCACCCTCTCTCACAGACACGCTCACCCTCTCTCAGACACGCTCACCGTCTCTCACAGGAACACATACTCACCCTCTCACACACACGCTCAAACTCTCACACACACACTCACTCACTCCCTCTCTCACACACACACGCTCACCCTCTCACACACGCATGCTCACCCTCTTCTCACACACACACTCACGCTCTCACACACGCACGTTCACCCATGCACTCTCACCCTCTCACACACGCACAATCTCACCCTCCCTCACACACACACAATCTCACCCTCTCTCACACACGCACGCTCACCCTCTCTCACACACACACACAATCTCATACTCTCTCACACACGCACGCTCAACCTCTCTCACACACAATCTAACCCTCTCTCACACACAATCTCACCCTCTCTCACACACACACAATCTCACCCTCTCTCACACATACACACTCACCTCTCTCACAAACACACGCTCACCCTGTCTCACACACACACAAACTCACCATCTCTCTCACACACACACAAACTCACCCCCTCTCACACACACACACAATCTCACCCTCTCTCACACACACACAATCTCACCATCTCTCTCTCACACACACAATCTCACCCTCTCTCACACACACACACAAACTCACCCTCTCTCACACACACACAATCTCACCCTCTCTCACACACGCATGCTCACCCTCACACACACACAAACATGCTCACCCTCTCACACACGTACACTCATCCTCTCCCACACACGTACGCTGACCCTCTCTAACACACGCATGCTCACCATCTCTCACACACACACACACACACTCACTGTTTCTCACACCCACACACACACACACATGCTCACCCTCTCTTACACACACACACACTTACCGTCTGTCACACTCACACACACCCTCTCTCACACACACACACAATCTCACCTACTCTCACACACACACAATCTCACCCTCCCTCACAAACACTCACCCTCTCTCACACACACACAATCTCGGCCTCTCTCACACACACACACAATCTCACCCTCTCTCTCACACGCACACACGTGCACCCTCTCAAACAGGCACACAAACGTTAACCCTCTCTCTCTCACACACTCACACGCTCACCTTCTCTCACACACACACGCACGCACACCCTCTCTCACACATGCTCACCCTCTCTCTCACACACAATCTCACCCTCTCTCACACAGACACAATCTCACCTGCTCACACACACACACAATCTCACCCTTCCCTCTCTCTCACACACACGCTCACCCTCTCTCAGACACGCTCACCGTCTCTCACAGGAACACATACTCACCCTCTCACACACACGCTCAAACTCACACACACACTCACTCCCTCTCTCACACACACACGCTCACCCTTTCTCACACACACGCACGCTCACCCTCTTCTCACACACACACTCATGCTCTCTCACACACGCACGCTCACCCTCTTGCACACGCACGCTCACCCAGGCACTCTCACCCTCTCTCACACACACACAATCTCACCCTCCCTCACACACACACAATCTCACCCTCTCTCACACACGCACAATCTCACCCTCTCTCACACGCACGCTCAACCTCTCTCACACACAATCTCACCCTCTCTCACACACACACAATCTCATCCTCTCTCACACACACAAAATCTCACCCTCTCTCACACATACACACTCACCTCTCTCACAAACACACGCTCACCCTGTCTCTCACACACACAAACTCACCATCTCTCTCACACACACACACAATCTCACCCTCTCTCACACACACACAATCTCACCCTCTCTCACACACACACAATCTCACCCTCTCTCACACACACACAATCTCACCCTCTCTAACACACGCATGCTCACCCTCTCTCACACACACGCACTCACTGTTTCTCACACACACACACTCACTGTTTCTCACACAGACACACATACACACATGCTCACCCTCTCTTACACACACACACACTTACCCTCTGTCACACTCACACACACTCTCTCTCACACACACACACAATCTCACCATCTCTCACACATACACAATCTCACCCTCTCTCACACACCCACACTCACACTCTCTCACACACACACAATCTCGGCCTCTCTCACACACACACAATCTCACCCTCTCTTACACACACACAATCTCACCCTCTCTCACACACACAATCTCACCCTCTCTCACACACACACTCTCACCCTCTCTCACACACACAAAATCTCACCCTCTCTCTCACACACACAATCTCACCCTCTCTCTCACACAGACAATCTCGGCCTCTCTCACACACACACACATGCGCACCCTCTCAAACAGACACACACACGCTAACCCTCTCTCTCTCACACACACACACGCTCACCTTCTCTCACACATGCTCACTCTCTCGCTCACACACAATCTCACCCTCTCTCACACACACACAATCTCACCCTCTCACACACACATAATCTCACCCTCTCTCACACACACACAATCTCACCCTCACTCACACACAAACTCTCACCCTCTCTCTCACACACACAATCTCGGCCTCTCTCACACACACACACACACGCGCACCCTCTCAAACAGACACACACACGCTAACCCTCTCTCACACACACACACGCTCACCTTCTCTCACACACACGCACGCTCACCCTCTCTCACACATGCTCACCCTCTCTAACACACACACATCACCCTCACTCACTCACACACAATCTCACCCTCTCTCACACACACACAATCTTACCCTCTCACAAACACACACACAATCTCACCCTCTCACAAACACACACAATCTCACCCTCTCTCACACACACACAATCTCACCCTCTCTCACACACACACAATCTCACCCTCTCTCACACACAATCTCACCCTCTCTCACACACACACAATCTCACCCTCTCTCACACACACACAATCTCACCCTCTCTCACACACGCGCTCACCCTCTCTCACACAGACACATGCTTACCCTCTCTCACACACACAAACCCTCTCTCACACACATGTAAGCTCACCCTGTCTCACACACACACAATCTTATCCTGTCTCACACACAGGCACAATCTCACCCTCTTTCTCACACACAGTCACAATCTCACCCTCTATCTCACACCACACAATCTCAAACACTCTCTCACACGCACACACACACGCTCACACTCTCTCACATACACATGCACACCCTCTTTCACATGCACCCTAACACCTCTCTCACACACACACACAAACCCTCTCTCACAAATGTTTACCCTCTCTCACACACACACATCACCCTCTCTCACACACACACAATCTCACCCTAACTCACACACACACAATCTCACCCTCTCTCACACACACAATCTCACCCTCTCTCACACACACAATCTCACCCTCTCTCACACACACGCTCACCCTCTCTCACACACACACAATCTCACCGTCCCTCACACACACACAATCTCACCCTCTCTCACACACACACGCTCACACTCTCACACACACGCTCACCGTCTCTCTCAAACACACGCTCACCCTTCCCTCTCTCTCACACACACGCTCACCCTCTCTCACACACACACTCCCTCTCTCACACACACACGCTCACCCTCTCTCACGCACGCATGCTCACCCTCTTCTCACACACACACACACTCACGCACTCTCACACACGCACGCTCACCCTCTCACACACGCACGCTCACCCATGCACTCTCACCCTCTCTCACACACACACAATCTCACCCTCTCTCACACACACACAATCTTACCCTCTCACAAACACACACACAATCTCACCCTCTCACAAACACACACAATCTCACCCTCTCTCACACACACACAATCTCACCCTCTCTCACACACGCACGCTCAACCTCTCTCACACACAATCTCACCCATCTCACAGACACACAATCTCACCCTCTCTCACACACGCATGCTCACCCTGTCTCACACACACACACTCACCTCTCTCACAAACACACGCTCACCCTGTCTCACACACACACAAACTCACCATCTCTCTCACACACACACAATCTCACCCTCTCTCACACACACACAATCTCACCCTCTCTCACACACGCATGCTCACCCTCTCTCACACACACACAATCTCACCCTCTCTCACACACGCACGCTCACCCTCTCTCACACACACACAATCTCACCCTCTCTCACACACACACAATCTCACCCTCTCTCACACACACACAATCTCACCCTCTCTCACACACGCACGCTCAACCTCTCTCACACACAATCTCACCCATCTCACACACACACAATCTCACCCTCTCTCACACACGCATGCTCACCCTGTCTCACACACACACACTCACCTCTCTCACAAACACACGCTCACCCTGTCTCACACACACACAAACTCACCATCTCTCTCACACACACACAATCTCACCCTCTCTCACACACACACAATCTCACCCTCTCTCACACACACACAATCTCACCCTCTCTCACACACGCATGCTCACCCTCTCACACACACGCATGCTCACCCTCACACACACACAAACATGCTCACCCTCTCTCACACACGCACACTCACCCTCTCCCACACACGTACGCTCACCCTCTCTAACACACGCATGCTCACCCTCTCTCACACACACACACACACTCACTGTTTCTCACACCCACACACACACACACATGCTCACCCTCTCTTACACACACACACACTTACCCTCTGTCACACTCACACACACCCTCTCTCACACACACACACACAAACTCACCATCTCTCACACACACACAATCTCGGCCTCTCACACACACACACACACAATCTCACTCTCTCTCTCACACGCACACACGCTCACCCTCTCAAACAGACACACACACCCTCACCCTCTCTCACACACACACACACGCTCACCTTCTCTCACACACACACGCACGCTCACCCTCTCTCACACATGCTCACCCTCTCACTCACACAGAATCTCACCCTCTCTCACACACACAATCTCACCCTCTCACACACACACACAATCTCACCGTCTCACACACATGCATGCTCAATCTCTCTCACACACAATTTCATCCTCTCTCACACACACACAATCTCACCCTCTCTCACACATACACACTCGCCTCTCTCACAAACACACGCTCACCCTGTCTCACACACACACAAACTGACCACCTCTCTCACACACACACAATCTCACACTCTCTCACACACACACAATCTCACCCTCTCACACACACGCATGCTCACTCTCTCACACACACGCATGCTCACCCTCACACACACACAAACATGCTCACCCTCTTTCACACACGCACACTCACCCTCTCCCACACACGTACGCTCACCCTCTCTAAGACACGTACGCTCACCCTCTCTCTCACACACACACACACACACACACTGTTTCTCACACCCACACACACACACACATGCTCACCCTCTCTTACACACACACACACTTACCCTCTGTTACACTCACACACTCTCTCTCACACACACACAATCTCAACATCTCTCACACACACACAATCTCACCCTCTCTCACACACCCACACTCACCCTCTCTCACACAATCTCACCCTCTCTCACACACACACTCTCACCCTCTCTCACACACACACAATCTCGGCCTTTCTCACACACACACACACGCGCCCCTCTCAAACAGACACACACACGCTAACCCTCACTCTCTCACACACACACACGCTCACCTTCTCTCAAACACACACGCACGCACACCGTCTCTCACACATGCTCACCCTCTCGCTCACACACAATCTCTCCCTCTCACACACACACACAATCTCACCCTCTCTCACACACACACAATCTCACCCTCTCACACAGACACACAATCTCACCCTCTCACACACACACGCACAATCTCACCTTCTCTCACACACACGCACAATCTCACTGTCTCAAACACACGCACGCTCACCCTCTCTCACACACACACAATCTCACCCTCTCTCACACACACACAATCTCACCCTCCCTCACACACACACAATCTCACCCTCTCTCACACACGCACGCTCACCCTCTCTCACACACACACACAATCTCACCCTCTCTCACACGCACGCTCAACCTCTCTCACACACAATCTCACCCTCTCTCACACACACACACACAATCTCACCCTCTCTCACACACACACAATCTCACCCTCTCTCACACATACACACTCACCTCTCTCACAAACACACGCTCACCCTGTCTCACACACACACAAACTCACCATCTCTCTCACACACACACAATCTCACCCTCTCTCACACACACACAATCTCACCCCCTCTCACACACGCATGCTCACCCTCTCACACACACGCATGCTCACCCTCACACACACACAAACATGCTCACCCTCTCTCACACACGCACACTCACCCTCTCCCACACAAGTACGCTCACCCTCTTTAAAACACGCATGCTCACCCTCTCTCACACACACACACACACACACTCACTGTTTCTCACACCCACACACACACACACATGCTCACCCTCTCTTACACACACACACACTTACCCTCTATCACACTCACACACACCATCTCTCACACACACACACAATCTCACCATCTCTCACACAAACACAATCTCGGCCTCTCACACACACACACAATCTCACCCTCTCTCTCACACGCACACACGTGCACCCTCTCAGACACACACACGCTCACCATCACTCTCACACACACACACGCTCACCTTCTCTCACACACACACGCACGCTCACCCTCTCTCACACATGCTCACCCTCTCACTCACACAGAATCTCACCATCTCACACACACACACAATCTCACCCTCTCACACACACACACGCTCACCCTCTCACACACACACACAATCTCACCCTCTCACACACACACACAATCTCACCGTCTCAAACACATGCATGCTCAATCTCACTCACACACAATCTCATCCTCTCTCACACACACACAATCTCACCCTCTCTCACACATACACACTCACCTCTCTCACAAACACACACTCACCCTGTCTCACACACACACAAACTGACCACCTCTCTCACACACACAGAATCTCACCCTCTCTCACACACACGCGCTCACCCTCTCTCACACAGACACATGCTTACCCTCTCTCTCACACACACACCCTCTCACACACACATGTAAGCTCACCCTGTCTCACACACACTCAATCTTATCCTGTCTCACACACAGGCACAATCTCACCCTCTTTCTCACACACAGTCACAATCTCACCCTCTATCTCACACCACACAATCTCAAACACTCTCTCACACGCACACACACACGCTCACACTCTCTCACATACACATGCACACGCTCTTTCACACGCACCCTAACACCTCTCTCACACACGCACACAAACCCTCTCTCACAAATGTTTACCCTCTCTCACACACACACAATCTCACCCTATCTCACACACACACAATCTCACCCTCTCTCACACACACAATCTCACCCTCTCTCACACACACAATCTCACCCTCTCTCACACACACGCTCACCCTCTCTCACACACACACAATCTCACCGTCCCTCACACACACACAATCTCACCCTCTCTCACACACACACGCTCACCCTCTCACACACACGCTCACCCTCTCTCTCAAACACACGCTCACCCTTCCCTCTCTCTCACACACACGCTCACCCTCTCTCACAGACACGCTCACCGTCTCTCACAGGAACACATACACACCCTCTCACACACACGCTCAAACTCTCACACACACACTCCATCTCTCACACACACACGCTCACCCTCTCTCACGCACGCACGCTCACCCTCTTCTCACACACACACACTCACGCACTCTCACACACGCACGCTCGCCCTCTCACACACGCACGCTCACCCATGCACTCTCACCCTCTCTCACACACACACAATCTCACCCTCCCTCACACACACACAATCTCACCCTCTCTCACACACGCACGCTCACCCTCTCTCACACACACACAATCTCACCCTCTCTCACACACACACAATCTTACCCTCTCACAAACACACACACAATCTCACCCTCTCACAAACACACACAATCTCACCCTCTCTCACACACACACAATCTCACCCTCTCTCACACACGCACGCTCTACCTCTCTCACACACAATCTCACCCTCTCTCACACACACACAATCTCACCCTCTCTCACACACGCATGCTCACCCTCTCACACACACGCAAGCTCACCCTCACACACACACAAACATGCTCACCCTCTCTCACACACGCACACTCACCCTCTCCCACACACGTACGCTCACCCTCTCTAACACACGCATGCTCACCTTCTCTCACACACACACACTCACTGTTTCTCACACCCACACACACACACACATGCTCACCCTCTCTTACACACACACACACTTACCCTCTGTCACACTCACACACACCCTCTCTCACACACACACACAATCTCACCATCTCTCACACACACACAATCTCGGCCTCACACACACACACACACAATCTCACTCTCTCACACGCACACACGCTCACCCTCTCAAACAGACACACACACGCTCACCCTCTCTCTCTCACACACACACACGCTCACCTTCTCTCACACACACACGCACGCTCACCCTCTCTCACACATGCTCACCCTCTCACTCACACAGAATCTCACCCTCTCTCACACACACAATCTCACCCTCTCACACACACACACGCTCACCCTCTCACACACACACACAATCTCACCCTCTCACACACACACACAATCTCACCGTCTCAAACACATGCATGCTCAATCTCTCTCACACACAATCTCATCCTCTCTCACACACACACAATCTCACCCTCTCTCACACACACACACTCGCCTCTCTCACAAACACACGCTCACCCTGTCTCACACACACACAAACTGACAACCTCTCTCACACACACACAATCTCACCCTCTCTCACACACACACAATCTCACCCTCTCTCACACACGCATGCTCACCCTCTCACACACACGCATGCTCACCCTCACACACACACAAACATGCTCACCCTCTCTCACACACGCACACTCACCCTCTCCCACACACGTACGCTCACCCTCTCTTAGACACGCATGCTCACCCTCTCTCTCACACACACACACACTCAGTTTCTCACACCCACACACACACACACATGCTCACCCTCTCTTACACACACACACACTTACCCTCTGTCACACTCACACACTCTCTCTCACACACACACAATCTCAACATCTCTCACACACCCACACTCACCCTCTCTCACACAATCTCACCCTCTCTCACACACACACTCTCACCCTCTCTCACACACACACAATCTCGGCCTTTCTCACACACACACACACACGCGCCCCTCTCAAACAGACACACACACGCTAACCCTCACTCTCTCACACACACACACGCTCACCTTCTCTCAAACACGCACGCACGCACACCGTCTCTCACACATGCTCACCCTCTCGCTCACACACAATCTCTCCCTCTCACACACACACACACAATCTCACCCTCTCTCACACACACACAATCTCACCCTCTCACACAGACACACAATCTCACCCTCTCACACACACACACACAATCTCACCCTCTCTCACACACACGCACAATCTCACTGTCTCAAACACACGCACGCTCACCCTCTCTCACACACACACAATCTCACCCTCTCTCACACACACACAATCTCACCCTCCCTCACACACACACAATCTCACCCTCTCTCACACACGCACGCTCACCCTCTCTCACACACACACACAATCTCACCCTCTCTCACACGCACGCTCAACCTCTCTCACACACAATCTCACCCTCTCTCACACACACACAATCTCACCCTCTCTCACACACACACAATCTCACCCTCTCTCACACATACACACTCACCTCTCTCACAAACACACGCTCACCCTGTCTCACACACACACAAACTCACCATCTCTCTCACACACACAATCTCACCCTCTCTCACACAGACACAATCTCACCCCCTCTCACACACGCATGCTCACCCTCTCACACACACGCATGCTCACCCTCACACACACACAAACATGCTCACTCTCTCTCACACACGCACACTCACCCTCTCCCACACACGTACGCTCACCCTCTTTAAAACACGCATGCTCACCCTCTCTCACACACACACACACACTCACAGTTTCTCACACCCACACACACACACAGACATGTTCACCCTCTCTTACACACACACACACTTACCCTCTGTCACACTCACACACACCCTCTCTCACACACACACACAATCTCACCATCTCTCACACACACACAATCTCGGCCTCTCACACACACACACACACAATCTCACCCTCTCACACGCACACACGTGCACCCTCTCAAACAGACACACACACGCTCACCCTCTCTCTCTCACACACACACACGCTCACCTTCTCTCACACACACACACACGCTCACCCTCTCTCACACATGCTAACCCTCTCACTCACACAGAATCTCACCCTCTCTCACACACACACAATCTCACCCTCCCTCACACACACACAATCTCACCCGCTCACACAGACACACAATCTCACCCTCTCACACACACACACAATCTCACCCTCTCTCACACACACGCACAATCTCACTGTCTCAAACACACGCACGCTCACCCTCTCTCACACACACACAATCTCACCCACTCTCACACACACACAATCTCACCCTCTCTCACACACACACAATCTCACCCTCTCACACACACACAATCTCACCCTCTCACACACACACACAATCTCACCCTCTCACACACACACACACAATCTCACCCTCTCACACACACACACAATCTCACCCTCTCTCACACATACGCACAATCTCACCCTCTCAAACACACGCACGCTCACCCTCTCTCACACAATCTCACCCTCTCTCACACACACACAATCTTACCCTCTCTCACACACACACAATCTCACCCTCTCTCACACACACAATCTCACCCTCTCTCACACACACCATCTCACCCTCTCTCACACACACACAATCTCACCCTCTCACACACACATGCACAATCTCATCCTCTCTCACACACACGCACAATCTCACTGTCTCAAACACATGCACGCTCACCCTCTCTCACACACACACAATCTCACCCTCTCTCACACACACACAATCTCACCCTCTCTCACACACACACACACAATCTCACCCTCTCTCACACACACACAATCTCACCCTCTCACACACACACACACAATCTCACCCTCTAACACACACACACAATCTCACCCTCTCTCACACATACGCACAATCTCACCGTCTCAAACACACGCACGCTCACCCTCTCTCACACAATCTCACACTCTCTCACACACACACAATCTCACCCTCTCTCACATACACACAATCTCACCCTCTCTCACACACACGCTCACCCTCTCTCACACACACACATCACCCTCTCTCACACACACACAATCTCACCCTCTCTCACACACACACAATCTCACCCTCTCACAAACACACACAATCTCACCCTCTCACAAACACACACAATCTCACCCTCTCACAAACACACACAATCTCACCCTCTCACAAACACACACAATCTCACCCTCTCTCACACACACACAATCTCACCCTCTCTCACACACGCACGCTCAACCTCTCTCACACACAATCTCACCCTCTCTCACACACACACAATATCACCCTCTCTCACACACACACAATCTCACCCTCTCTCACACATACACACTCACCTCTCTCACACACACACACGCTCACCCTCTCTCACACACACACACTCACTCTCTCTCACACACACACACACACTCACTGTTTCTCACACCCACACACACACACACATGCTCACCCTCTCTTACACACACACACACTTACCCTCTGTCACACTCACACACACCCTCTCTCTCACACACACACAATCTCACCATCTCTCACACACATACAATCTCACCCTCCCTCACACACACACTCTCACCCTCTCTCACACACACACAATCTCGGCCTCTCTCACACACACACAATCTCACCCTCTCTCTCACACGCACACACGCGCACCCTCTCAAACAGACACACACACGCTAACCCTCTCTCTCTCACACACACACACGCTCACCTTCTCTCACACAAACACGCACGCTCACCCTCTCTCACACATGCTCACCCTCTCGCTCACACACAATCTCACCCTCTCTCACACATACACAATCTCACCCTCTCACACACACACACAATCTCACCCTCTCTCACACATACACAAACTCACCATCTCACACACACACACAATCTCACCCTCTCTCACACACACACACAATCTCACCCTCTCACAAACACACACAATCTCACCCTCTCACAAACACACACAATCTCACCCTCTCTCACACACACACAATCTCACCCTCTCTCACACAGGCACGCTCAACCTCTCTCACACACAATCTCACCCTCTCTCACACACACACAATCTCACCCTCTCTCACACACACACAATCTCACCCTCTCTCACACATACACACTCACCTCTCTCACACACACACGCTCACCTCTCTCACACACACACTCACCCTTCCCTCTCTCTCACACACACGCTCACCCTCTCTCACAGACACGCTCACCCTCTCTCACAGACACGCTCACCCTCTCTCAGACATGCTCACCGTCTCTCACAGGAACACATACTCACCCTCTCACACACACGCTCAAACTCTCACACACACACTCCCTCTCTCACACACACACGCTCACCCTCTCTCACACACACGCACGCTCACCCTCTTCTCACACACAACACACTCACGCACTCTCACACATGCACGCTCACCCTCTCACACACGCACGCTCACACACGCACGCTCACCCTCTCTCACACACACACAATCTCACCCTCTCTCACACACACACAATCTTACCCTCTCACAAACACACACACAATCTCACCCTCTCACAAACACACACAATCTCACCCTCTCTCACACACACACAATCTCACCCTCTCTCACACACGCACGCTCAACCTCTCTCACACACAATCTCACCCTCTCTCACACACACACAATCTCACCCTCTCTCACATACGCATGCTCACCCTGTCTCACACACACACACTCACCTCTCTCACAAACACACGCTCACCCTGTCTCACACACACAAACTCACCATCTCTCTCACACACACACAATCTCACCCTCTCTCACACACACACAATCTCACCCTCTCTCACACACACACAATCTCACCCTCTCTCACACACACACAATCTCACCCTCTCTCACACACGCATGCTCACCCTCTCACACACACGCATGCTCACCCTCACACACACACAAACATGCTCACCCTCTCTCACACACGCACACTCACCCTCTCCCACACACATACGCTCACCCTCTCTAACACACGCATGCTCACCCTCTCTCACACACACACACACACTCACTGTTTCTCACACCCACACACACACACATATGCTCACCCTCTCTTACACACACACACACTCACCCTCTGTCACACTCACACACACCCTCTCTCACACACACACACAATCTCACCATCTCTCACACACACACAATCTCGGCCTCTCTCACACACACACACACACAATCTCACCCTCTCTCTCACACGCACACACGCGCACCCTCTCAAACAGACACACACACGCTCACCCTCTCTCTCTCTCACACACACACGCACGCTCTCCCTCTCTCACACATGCTCACCCTCTCACTCACACAGAATCTCACCCTCTCTCACACACACACAATCTCACCCTCACACACACACACGCTCACCCTCTCACACACACACACAATCTCACCCTCTCACACACACACACAACCTCACCATCTCAAACACGTGCATGCTCAATCTCTCTCACACACAATCTCATCCTCTCTCACACACACACAATCTCACTCTCTCACACATACACACTCACCTCTCTCACAAACACATGCTCACCCTGTCACACACACACACAAACTGACCACCTCTCTCACACACACACAAACTTACCCTCTCACATACACACACACAATCTCACCCTCTCACAAACACACACAATCTCACCCTCTCTCACACACACACAATCTCACCCTCTCTCACACACGCACGCTCAACCTCTCTCACACACAATCTCACCCTCTCTCACACACACACAATCTCACCCTCTCTCACACACGCATGCTCACCCTGTCTCACACACACACACTCACCTCTCTCACAAACACACGCTCACCCTGTCTCACACACACACAAACTCACCATCTCTCTCACACACACACTATCTCACCCTCTCTCACACACACACAATCTCACCCTCTCTCACACACACACAATCTCACCCTCTCTAACACACGCATGCTCACCCTCTCACACACACGCATGCTCACCCTCACACACACACAAACATGCTCACCCTCTCTCACACCTGCACACTCACCCTCTCCCACACACGTACGCTCACCCTCTCTAACACACGCATGCTCACCCTCTCTCACACACACACACACACTCACTGTTTCTCACACCCACACACACACACACACATGCTCACCCTCTCTTACACACACACACACACTTACCCTCTGTCACACTCACACACACCCTCTCTCACACACACACACAATCTCACCATCTCTCACACACACACAATCTCGGCATCTCACACACACACACACACACACAATCTCACCCTCTCTCTCACACGCACACACGTGCACCCTCTCAAACAGACACACACACGCTCACCCTCCCTCTCTCACACACACGCACGCTCACCCTCTTCTCACACACACACACACTCACGCTCTCTCACACACGCACGCTCACCCTCTCACACACGCACGCTCACCCATGCACTCTCACCCTCTCTCACACACACACAATCTCACCCTCCCTCACACACACACAATCTCACCCTCTCTCACACACGCACGCTCACCCTCTCTCACACACACACACAATCTCACCCTCTCTCACACGCACGCTCAACCTCTCTCACACACAATCTCACCCTCTCTCACACACACACAATCTCACCCTCTCTCACACACACACAATCTCACCCTCTCTCACACATACACACTCACCTCTCTCACAAACACACGCTCACCCTGTCTCACACACACACAAACTCACCATCTCTCTCACACACACACACAATCTCACCCTCTCTCACACACACACAATCTCACCCCCTCTCACACACGCATGCTCACCCTCTCACACACACGCATGCTCACCCTCACACACACACAAACATGCTCACCCTCTCTCACACACGCACACTCACCCTCTCCCACACACGTATGCTCAACCTCTTTAAAACACGCATGCTAACCCTCACACACACACACACACTCACTGTTTCTCACACCCACACACACACACACACATGCTCACCCTCTCTTACACACACACACACTTACCCTCTGTCACACTCACACACAGCCTCTCTCACACACACACACAATCTCACCATCTCTCACACACACACAATCTCAGCCTCTCACGCACACACACACACAATCTCACCCTCTCTCTCACACGCACACACGTGCACCCTCTCAAACAGACACACACACGCTCACACTCACCCTCTCCCACACACGTACGCTCACCCTCTTTAAAGCACGCATGCTCACCCTCTCTCACACACACACACTCACTGTTTCTCACACCCACACACACACACACACATGGTCACCCTCTCTCACACACACACAATCTCACCCTGTCTCACACACGCATGCTCACCCTCTCACACACACGCATGCTCACCCTCACACACACACAAACATGCTCACCCTCTCTCACACATGCACACTCACCCTCTCCCACACACGTACGCTCAGCCTCTCTAACACACGCATGCTCACCCTCTCTCACACACACACACACTCACTGTTTCTCACACCCACACACACACACACATGCTCACTCTCTCTTACACACACACACACTTACCCTCTGTCACACTCACACACACCCTCTCTCACACACACACACAATCTCACCATCTCTCACACACACACAATCTCGGCCTCTCACACACACACACACACAATCTCACCCTCTCTCTCACACGCACACACGTGCACCCTCTCAAACAGACACACACACGCTCACCCTCTCTCTCTCACACACACGCACGCTCACCCTCTTCTCACACACACACACACTCACGCTCTCTCACACACACACGCTCACCCTCTCACACACGCACGCTCACCCATGCACTCTCACCCTCTCTCACACACACACAATCTCACCCTCCCTCACACACACACAATCTCACCCTCTCTCACACACGCACGCTCACCCTCTCTCACACACACACACAATCTCACCCTCTCTCACACGCACGCTAAACCTCTCTCACACACAATCTCACCCTCTCTCACACACACACAATCTCACCCTCTCTCACACACACACAATCTCACCCTCTCTCACACATACACACTCACCTCTCTCACAAACACATGCTCACCCTGTCTCACACACACACAAACTCACCATCTCTCTCACACACACAGTCTCACCCTCTCTCACACACACACAATCTCACCCCCTCTCACACACGCATGCTCACCCTCTCACACACACGCATGCTCACCCTCACACACACACAAACATGCTCACCCTCTCTCACACACGCACACTCACCCTCTCCCACACACGTACGCTCACCCTCTCTAACACACGCATGCTCACCCTCTCTCACACACACACACACACTCACTGTTTCTCACACCCACTCACACACACACACATGCTCACCCTCTCTTACACACACACACACTTACCCTCTGTCACACTCACACACACCCTCTCTCACACACACACACAATCTCACCATCTCTCACACACACACAATCTCAGCCTCTCACACACACACACACATACAATCTCACCCTCTCTCTCACACGCACACACGTGCACCCTCTCAAACAGACACACACACGCTCACCCTCTCTCTCTCACACACACACACGCTCACCTCTCACACACACACGCACGCTCACCCTCTCTCACACATGCTCACCCTCTCACTCACACAGAATCTCACCCTCTCTCACACACACACAATCTCACCCTCTCACACACACACACGCTCACCCTCTCACACACACACACGCTCACCCTCTCACACACACACACAATCTCACTGTCTCAAACACATGCATGCTCAATCTCTCTCACACACAATCTCATCCTCTCTCACACACACACAATCTCACCCTCTCTCACACATACACACTCACCTCTCTCACAAACACACACTCACCCTGTCTCACACACACACAAACTGACCACCTCTCTCACACACACACAATCTCACCCTCTCTCACACACACACAATCTCACCCTCTCTCACACACGCATGCTCACCCTCTCACACACACGCATGCTCACCCTCACACACACACAAACATGCTCACCCTCTCTCACACACGCACACTCACCCTCTCCCACACACGTACGCTCACCCTCTTTAAAACACGCATGCTCACCCTCTCTCACACACACACACACACTCACTGTTTCTCACACCCACTCACACACACACACATGCTCACCCTCTCTTACACACACACACACTTACCCTCTGTCACACTCACACACACCCTCTCTCTCACACACACACAATCTCACGATCTCTCACACACATACAATCTCACCCTCCCTCACACACACACTCTCACCCTCTCTCACACACACACAATCTCGGCCTCTCTCACACACACACAATCTCACCCTCTCTCTCACACGCACACACGCGCACCCTCTCAAACAGACACACACACGCTAACCCTCTCTCTCTCACACACACACACGCTCACCTTCTCTCACACAAACACGCACGCTCACCCTCTCTCACACATGCTCACCCTCTCGCTCACACACAATCTCACCCTCTCTCACACATACACAATCTCACCCTCTCACACACACACACAATCTCACCCTCTCTCACACACACACAAACTCACCATCTCACACACACACACAATCTCACCCTCTCTCACACACACACAATCTCACCCTCTCACAAACACACACAATCTCACCCTCTCTCACACACACACAATCTCACCCTCTCTCACACACGCACGCTCAAACTCTCTCACACACAATCTCACCCTCTCTCACACACACACAATCTCACCCTCTCTCACACACACAGAATCTCACCCTCTCTCACACATACACACTCACCTCTCTCACACACACACGCTCACCCTCTCTCACACACACGCTCACCCTTCCCTCTCTCTCACACACACGCTCACCCTCTCTCACAGACACGCTCACCCTCTCTCAGACACGCTCACCGTCTCTCACAGGAACACATACTCACCCTCTCACACACACGCTCAAACTCTCACACACACACTCCCTCTCTCACACACACACGCTCACCCTCTCTCACACACACGCACGCTCACCCTCTTCGCACACACAACACACTCACGCACTCTCACACACGCACGCTACCCCTCTCACACACGCACGCTCACACACGCACGCTCACCCTCTCTCACACACACACAATCTCACCCGCTCTCACACACACACAATCTTACCCTCTCACAAACACACACACAATCTCACCCTCTCACAAACACACACAATCTCACCCTCTCTCACACACACAATCTCACCCTCTCTCACACACGCACGCTCAACCTCTCTCACACACAATCTCACCCTCTCTCACACACACACAATCTCACCCCCTCTCACATACGCATGGTCACCCTCTCTCACACACACACACTCACCTCTCTCACAAACACACGCTCACCCTGTCTCACACACACACAAACTCACCATCTCTCTCACACACACACAATCTCACCCTCTCTCACACACACACAATCTCACCCTCTCTCACACACACACAATCTCACCCTCTCTCACACACACACAATCTCACCCTCTCTCACACACGCATGCTCACCCTCTCACACACACGCATGCTCACCCTCACACACACACAAACATGCTCACCCTCTCTCACACACGCACACTCACCCTCTCCCACACACATACGCTCACCCTCTCTAACACACGCATGCTCACCCTCACTTACACACACACACACTTACCCTCTGTCACACTCACACACACCCTCTCTCACACACACATACAATCTCACCATCTCTCACACACACACAATCTCGGCCTCTCTCACACACACACACACACACAATCTCACCCTCTCTCTCACACGCACACACGCGCACCCACTCAAACAGACACACACACGCTCACCCTCTCTCTCTCTCACACACACACGCACGCTCTCCCTCTCTCACACATGCTCACCCTCTCACTCACACAGAATCTCACCCTCTCTCACACACACACAATCTCACCCTCACACACACACACGCTCACCCTCTCACACACACACACAATCTCACCCTCTCACACACACACACAACCTCACCATCTCAAACACATGCATGCTCAATCTCTCTCACACACAATCTCATCCTCTCTCACACACACACAATCTCACCCTCTCTCACACATACACACTCACCTCTCTCACAAACACATGCTCACCCTGTCTCACACACACACAAACTGACCACCTCTCTCACACACACACAATCTTACCCTCTCACAAACACACACACAATCTCACCCTCTCACAAACACACACAATCTCACCCTCTCTCACACACACACAATCTCACCCTCTCTCACACTCGCACGCTCAACCTCTCTCACACACAATCTCACCCTCTCTCACACACACACAATCTCACCCTCTCTCACACACGCATGCTCACCCTGTCTCACACACACACACTCACCTCTCTCACAAACACACGCTCACCCTGTCTCACACACACACAAACTCACCATCTCTCTCACACACACACAATCTCACCCTCTCTCACACACACACAATCTCACCCTCTCTCACACACACACAATCTCACCCTCTCTCACACACGCATGCTCACCCTCTCACACACACGCATGCTCACCCTCACACACACACAACATGCTCACCCTCTCTCACACATGCACACTCACCCTCTCCCACACACGTACGCTCACCCTCTCTAACACACGCATGCTCACCCTCTCTCACACACACACACACACTCACTGTTTCTCACACCCACACACACACACACATGCTCACCCTCTCTTACACGCACACACACACTTACCCTCTGTCACACTCACACACACCCTCTCTCACACACACACACAATCTCACCATCTCTCACACACACACAATCTCGGCCTCTCACACACACACACACACACAATCTCACCCTCTCTCTCACACGCACACACGTGCACCCTCTCAAACAGACACACACACGCTCACCCTCTCTCTCTCTCACACACACACGCACGCTCTCCCTCTCTCACACATGCTCACCCTGTCACTCACACAGAATCTCACCCTCTCTCACACACACACAATCTCACCCTCACACACACACACGCTCACCCTCTCACACACACACACAATCTCACCCTCTCACACACACACACAACCTCACCATCTCAAACACATGCATGCTCAATCTCTCTCACACACAATCTCATCCTCTCTCACACACACACAATCTCACCCTCTCTCACACATACACACTCACCTCTCTCACAAACACATGCTCACCCTGTCTCACATACACACAAACTGACCACCTCTCTCACACACACACAATCTTACCCTCTCACAAACACACACACAATCTCACCCTCTCACAAACACACACAATCTCACCCTCTCTCACACACACACAATCTCACCCTCTCTCACACACGCACGCTCAACCTCTCTCACACACAATCTCACCCTCTTTCACACACACACAATCTCACCCTCTCTCACACACGCATGCTCACCCTGTCTCACACACACACACTCACCTCTCTCACAAACACACGCTCACCCTGTCTCACACACACACAAACTCACCATCTCTCTCACACACACACAATCTCACCCTCTCTCACACACACACAATCTCACCCTCTCTCACACACACACAATCTCACCCTCTCTCACACACGCTTGCTCACCCTCTCAAACACACGCATGCTCACCCTCACACACACACAAACATGCTCACCCTCTCTCACACATGCACACTCACCCTCTCCCACACACGTATGCTCACCCTCTGTAACACACGCATGCTCACCCTCTCTCACACACACACACACACTCTCACTGTTTCTCACACCCACACACACACACACATGCTCACCCTCTCTCACACACACAATCACACTTACCCTCTGTCACACTCACACACACCCTCTCTCACACACACACACAATCTCACCATCTCTCACACACACACAATCTCGGCCTCTCACACACACACACACACAATCTCACCCTCTCTCTCACACGCACACACGTGCACCCTCTCAAACAGACACACACACGCTCACCCTCTCTCTCTCACACACACGCATGCTCACCCTCTTCTCACACACACACACTCACGCTCTCTCACACATGCACGCTCACCCTCTCACACACGCACGCTCATCCATGCACTCTCACCCTCTCTCACACACACACAATCTCACCCTCTCTCACACACACACAATCTCACCCTCTCTCACACATACACACTCACCTCTCTCACAAACACACTCTCACCCTGTCTCACACACACACAAACTCACCATCTCTCTCACACACACACAATCTCACCCTCTCTCACACACACACAATCTCACCCCCTCTCACACACGCATGCCTACCCTCTCACACACACGCATGCTCACCCTCACACACACACAAACATGCTCACCCTCTCTCACACACGCACACTCACCCTCTCCCACACACATACGCTCACCCTCTTTAAAACACGCATGCTCACCCTCTCTCACACACACACACACACTCACTGTTTCTCACACCCACACACACACACACACATGCTCACCCTCTCTTACACACACACACTTACCCTCTGTCACACTCACACACACCCTCTCTCACACACACACACAATCTCACCATCTCTCACACACACACAATCTCGGCCTCTCACACACACACACACACTATCTCACCATCTCTCACACACACACAATCTCACCCTCTCACAAACACACACAATCTCACCCTCTCTCACATACACACAATCTCACCCTCTCTCACACACGCACGCTCAAACTCTCTCACACACACACAATCTCACCCTCTCTCACACACACAGAATCTCACCCTCTCTCACACATACACACTCACCTCTCTCACACACACACGCTCACCCTCTCTCACACACACGCTCACCCTTCCCTCTCTCTCACACACACGCTCACCCTCTCTCACAGACACGCTCACCCTCTCTCAGACACGCTCACTGTCTCTCACAGGAACACATACTCACCCTCTCACACACACGCTCAAACTCTCACACACACACTCCCTCTCTCACACACACACGCTCACCCTCTCTCACACACACGCACGCTCACCCTCTTCTCACACACAACACACTCACGCACTCTCACACACGCACGCTCACCCTCTCACAGACGCACGCTCACACACGCACGCTCACCCTCTCTCACACACACACAATCTCACCCTCTCTCACACACACACAATCTTACCCTCTCACAAACACACACACAATCTCACCCTCTCACAAACACACACAATCTCATCCTCTCTCACACACACACAATCTCACCCTCTCTCACACACACACGCTCAACCTCTCTCACACACAATCTCACCCTCTCTCACACACACACAATCTCACCCTCTCTCACATACGCATGCTCACCCTGTCTCACACACTCACACTCACCTCTCTCACAAACACACGCTCACCCTGTCTCACACACACACAAACTCACCATCTCTCTCACACACACACAATCTCACCCTCTCTCACACACACACAATCTCACCCTCACACACACACAATCTCACCCTCTCTCACACACGCATGCTCACCCTCTCACACACACGCATGCTCACCCTCACACACACACAAACATGCTCACCCTCTCTCACTCACGCACACTCACCCTCTCCCACACACATACGCTCACCCTCTCTAACACACGCATGCTCACCCTCTCTCACACACACACACACACTCACTGTTTCTCACACCCACACACACACACACATGCTCACCCTCTCTCACACACACGCACACTCACCCTCTCTCTCACACACACACAATCTCACCCTCTCTCACACACACACAATCTCACCCCCTCTCACACACGCATGCTCACCCTCTCACACACACGCATGCTCACCCTCACACACACACAAACATGCTCACCCTCTCTCACACACGCACACTCACCCTCTCTCACACACACACACAATCTCACCATCTCTCACACACACACAATCTCACCCTCTCTCTCACACGCACACACGCGCACCCTCTCAAACAGACACACACACGCTCACCCTCTCTCTCTCACACACACACGCACGCTCTCCCTCTCTCTCACATGCTCACCCTCTCACTCACACAGAATCTCACCCTCTCTCACACACACACAATCTCACCCTCACACACACACACGCTCACCCTCACACACACACACAATCTCACCCTCTCACACACACACACAACCGCACCATTTCAAACACATGCATGCTCAATCTCTCTCACACACAATCTCATCCTCTCTCACACACACACAATCTCACCCTCTCTCACACATACACACTCACCTCTCTCACAAACACATGCTCACCCTGTCTCACACACACACAAACTGACCACCTCTCTCACACACACACAATCTTACCCTCTCACAAACACACACACAATCTCACCCTCTCACAAACACACACAATCTCACCCTCTCTCACACACGCACGCTCAACCTCTCTCACACACAATCTCACCCTCTCTCACACACACACAATCTCAGCCTCTCTCACACACGCATGCTCACCCTGTCTCACACACACACACTCACCTCTCTCACGAACACACGCTCACCCTGTCTCACACACACACAAACTCACCATCTCTCTCACACACACACAATCTCACCCTCTCTCACACACACACAATCTCACCCTCTCTCACACACGCATGCTCACCCTCTCACACACACGCATGCTCACCCTCACACACACACAAACATGCTCACCCTCTCTCACACATGCACACTCACCCTCTCCCACACACGTACGCTAACCCTCTCTAACACATGCATGCTCACCCTCTCTCACACACACACACACACTCACTGTTTCTCACACCCACACACACACACACATGTTCACCCTCTCTTACACACACACACACTTACCCTCTGTCACACTCACACACACCCTCTCTCACACACACACACAATCTCACCATCTCTCAAACACACACAATCTCGGCCTCTCACACACACACACACACAATCTCACCCACTCTCTCACACGCACACACGTGCACCCTCTCAAACAGACACACACACGCTCACCCTCTCTCTCTCACACACACGCACGCTAACCCTCTTCTCACACACACACACACTCATGCTCTCTCACACACGCACGCTCACCCATGCACTCTCACCCTCTCTCACACACACACAATCTCACCCTCCCTCACACACACACAATCTCACCCTCTCTCACACACGCACGCTCACCCTCTCTCACACACACACACACAATCTCACCCTCTCTCACACGCACGCTCAACCTCTCTCACACACAATCTCACCCTCTCTCACACACACACAATCTCACCCTCTCTCACACACACACAATCTCACCCTCTCTCACACATACACACTCACCTCTCTCACAAACACACGCTCACCCTGTCTCACACACACACAAACTCACCATCTCTCTCACACACACAATCTCACCCTCTCTCACACACACACAATCTCACCCCCTCTCACACACGCATGCTCACCCTCTCACACACACGCATGCTCACCCTCACACACACACAAACATGCTCACCCTCTCTCACACACGCACACTCACCCTCTCCCACACACGTACGCTCACCCTCTTTAAAACACGCATGCTCACCCTCTCTCACACACACACACACACACTCACTGTTTCTCACACCCACTCACACACACACACATGCTCACCCTCTCTTACACACACACACATTTACCCTCTGTCACACTCACACATACCCTCTCTCACACACACACACAATCTCAACATATCTCACACACACACAATCTCGGCCTCTCACACACACACACACACAATCTCACCCTCTCTCTCACACGCACACACGTGCACCCTCTCAAACAGACACACACACGCTCACCCTCTCTCTCTCACACACACACACGCTCACCTTCTCTCACACACACACGCACGCTCACCCTCTCACTCACACAGAATCTCACCCTCTCTCACACACACACAATCTCACCCTCTCACACACACACACGCTCACCCTCTCACACACACACACAATCTCACCCTCTCACACACACACACAATCTCACCGTCTCAAACACATGCATGCTCAATCTCTCACACACACAATCTCATCCTCTCTCACACACACACAATCTCACCCTCTCTCACACATACACACTCACCTCTCTCACAAACACACACTCACCCTGTCTCACACACACACAAACTGACCACCTCTCTCACACACACACAATCTCACCCTCTCTCACACACACACAATCTCACCCTCTCTCACACACGCATGCTCACCCTCTCACACACATGCACGCTAACCCTCACACACACACAAACATGCTCACCCTCTCTCACACACGCACACTCACCCTCTCCCACACACATACGCTCACCCTCTCTAACACACGCATGCTCACCCTCTCTCACACACACACACACACTCACTGTTTCTCACACCCACACACACACACATGCTCACCCTCTCTTACACACACACACACTTACCCTCTGTCACACTCACACACTCTCTCTCACACACACACAATCTCAACATCTCTCACACACACACAATCTCACCCTCTCTCACACACCCACACTCACCCTCTCTCACACAATCTCACCCTCTCTCACACACACACTCTCACCCTCTCTCACACACACACAATCTCGGCTTTTCTCACACACACACACACACACACGCGCCCCTCTCAAATAGACACACACACGCTAACCCTCTCTCTCTAACACACACACACGCTCACCTTCTCTCACACACACACGCACGCACACCGTCTCTCACACATGCTCACCCTCTCGCTCACACACAATCTCACCCTCTCACACACACACACAATCTCACCCTCTCTCACACACACACAAACTCACCATCTCTCTCACACACACACAATCTCACCCTCTCTCACACACACACAATCTCACCCCCTCTCACACACGCATGCTCACCCTCTCACACACACGCATGCTCACCCTAACACACACACACAAACATGCTCACCCTCTCTCACACACGCACACTCACCCTCTCCCACACACGTACGCTCACCCTCTTTAAAACACGCATGCTCACCCTCTCTCACACACACACACACACTCACTGTTTCTCACACCCACACACACACACACACATGCTCACCCTCTCTTACACACACACACACTTACCCTCTGTCACACTCACACACCCTCTCTTACACACACACACAATCTCACCATCTCTCACACACACACACAATCTCGGCCTCTCACGCGCACACACACACAATCTCACCCTCTCTCTCACACGCACACACGTGCACCCTCTCAAACAGACACACACACGCTCACACTCACCCTCTCCCACACACGTACGCTCACCCTCTTTAAAACACGCATGCTCACCCTCTCTCACACACACAATCTCACCCTCTCACACACACACACGCTCACCCTCTCACACACACACACAATCTCACCCTCTCACACACACACAATCTCACCATCTCAAACACATGCATGCTCAATCTCTCTCACACACAATCTCATCCTCTCTCACACACACACAATCTCACCCTCTCTCACACATACACACTCACCTCTCTCACAAACACACACTCACCCTGTCTCACACACACACAAACTGACCACCTCTCTCACACACACAGAATCTCACCCTCTCTCACACACACACAATCTCACCCTCTCTCGCACACGCATGCTCACCCTCTCACACACACGCATGCTCACCCTCACACACACACAAACATGCTCACCCTCTCTCACACACGCACACTCACCCTCTCCCACACACGTACGCTCACCCTCTCTAACACACGCATGCTCACCCTCTCTCACACACACACACACACTCACTGTTTCTCACACCCACACACACACACATGCTCACCCTCTCTGTCACACTCACACACTCTCTCTCACACACACACAATCTCAACATCTCTCACACACACACAATCTCACCCTCTCTCACACACCCACACTCACCCTCTCTCACACACACACAATCTCACCCTCACACACACACACGCTCACCCTCTCACACACACACACAATCTCACCCTCTCACACACACACACAATCTCACCGTCTCAAACACATGCATGCTCAATCTCTCTCACACAATCTCATCCTCTCTCACACACACACAATCTCACCCTCTCTCACACATACACACTCACCTCTCTCACAAACACACACTCACCCTGTCTCACACACACACAAACTGACCACCTCTCTCACACACACAGAATCTCACCCTCTCTCACACACACACAATCTCACCCCCTCTCACACACGCATGCTCACCCTCTCACACACACGCATGCTCACCCTCACACACACACAAACATGCTCACCCTCACACACGCACACTCACCCTCTCCCACACACGTACGCTCACCCTCTCTAACACACACACACACACACTCACTGTTTCTCACACCCACACACACACACACATGCTCACCCTCTCTTACACACACACACTTACCCTCTGTCACACTCACACACCCTCTCTTACACACACACACAATCTCACCATCTCTCACACACACACAATCTCAGCCTCTCACGCACACACACACACAATCTCACCCTCTCTCTCACACGCACACACGTGCACCCTCTCAGACAGACACACACACGCTCACACTCACCCTCTCCCACACACGTACGCTCACCCTCTTTAAAACACGCATGCTCACCCTCTCTCTCACACACACACACACTCACTGTTTCTCACACCCACACACACACACACATGCTCACCCTCTCTTACACACACACACACTTACCCTCTGTCACACTCACACACACCCTCTCTCACACACACACACAATCTCACCATCTCTCACACACACACAATCTCGGCCTCTCACACACACACACACACAATCTCACCATCTCTCACACACACACAATCTCACCATCTCACAAACACACACAATCTCACCCTCTCTCACACACACACAATCTCACCCTCTCTCACACACGCACGCTCAACCTCTCTCACACACACACAATCTCACCCTCTCTCACACACACACAATCTCACCCTCTCTCACACATACACACTCACCTCTCTCACAGACACACGCTCACCCTCTCTCACACACACGCTCACCCTTCCCTCTCTCTCACACACGCTCACCCTCTCTCAAAGACACGCTCACCCTCTCTCAGACACGCTCACCGTCTCTCACAGGAACACATACTCACCCTCTCACACACACGCTCAAACTCTCACACACACACTCCCTCTCTCACACACACACGCTCACCCTCTCTCACACACACGCACGCTCACCCTCTTCTCACACACAACACACTCACGCACTCTCACACACGCACGCTCACCCTCTCACACACGCACGCTCACACACGCACGCTCACCCTCTCTCACACACACACACAATCTCACCCTCTCTCACACACACACAATCTTCCCCTCACACAAACACACACACAATCTCACCCTCTCACAAACACACACAATCTCACCCTCTCTCACACACACACAATCTCACCCTCTCTCACACACGCACGCTCAACCTCTCTCACACACAATCTCTCCCTCTCTCACACACACACAATCTCACCCTCTCTCACATACGCAGGCTCACCCTGTCTCACACACTCACACTCACCTCTCTCACAAACACACGCTCACCCTCTCACACACGCACGCTCACCCTCTCTCACACACACACAATCTCACCCTCTCTCACACACACACAATCTCACCCTCTCTCACACACACACAATCTTACCCTCTCACAAACACACACACAATCTCACCCTCTCACAAACACACACAATCTCACCATCTCTCTCACACACACACAATCTCACCCTCTCTCACACACACACAATCTCACCCTCTCTCACACACACACAATCTCACCCTCTCTCACACACGCATGCTCACCCTCTCACACACACGCATGCTCACCCTCACACACACACAAACATGCTCACCCTCTCTCACACACGCACACTCACCCTCTCCCACACACATACGCTCACCCTCTCTAACACACGCATGCTCACCCTCTCTCTCACACACACACACACTCACTGTTTCTCACACCCACTCACACACACACACATGCTCACCCTCTCTTACACACACACACACTTACCCTCTGTCACACTCACACATACCCTCTCTCACACACACACACAATCTCACCATCTCTCACACACACACAATCTCGGCCTCTCACACACACACACACACAATCTCACCCTCTCTCTCACACGCACACACGTGCACCCTCTCAAACAGACACACACACGCTCACCCTCTCTCTCTCTCACACACACACACGCTCACCTTCTCTCACACACACACGCACGCTCACCCTCTCACTCACACAGAATCTCACCCTCTCTCACACACACACAATCTCACCCTCTCACACACACACACGCTCACCCTCTCACACACACACACAATCTCACCCTCTCACACACACACACAATCTCACCGTCTCAAACACATGCATGCTCAATCTCTCTCACACACAATCTCATCCTCTCTCACACATACACACTCACCTCTCTCACAAACACACACTCACCCTGTCTCACACACACACAAACTGACCACCTCTCTCACACACACACAATCTCACCCTCTCTCACACATACACAATCTCACCCTCTCTCACACATACACACTCACCTCTCTCACAAACACATGCTCACCCTGTCTCACACACACACAAACTGACCACCTCTCTCACACACACACAATCTTACCCTCTCACAAACACACACACAATCTCACCCTCTCTCACACACACACAATCTCACCCTCTCTCACACACGCACGCTCAACCTCTCTCACACACAATCTCACCCTCTCTCACACACACACAATCTCACCCTCTCTCACACACGCATGCTCACCCTGTCTCACACACACACACTCACCTCTCTCACAAACACATGCTCACCCTGTCTCACACACACACAAACTCACCATCTCTCTCACACACACACAATCTCACCCTCTCTCACACACACACAATCTCACCCTCTCTCACACACACACAATCTCACCCTCTCTCACACACACACAATCTCACCCTCTCTCACACACACACAATCTCACCCTCTCTCACACACACACAATCTCACCCTCTCTCACACACACACAATCTCACCCTCTCTCACACACGCATGCTCACCCTCTCACACACACGCATGCTCACCCTCACACACACACAAACATGCTCACCCTCTCTCACACATGCACACTCACCCTCTCCCACACACGTACGCTCAGCCTCTCTAACACACGCATGCTCACCCTCTCTCACACCCACACACACACACACATGCTCACTCTCTCTTACACACACACACACTTACCCTCTGTCACACTCACACACACCCTCTCTCACACACACACACAATCTCACCATCTCTCACACACACACAATCTCGGCCGCTCACACACACACACACACACAATCTCACCCTCTCTCTCACACGCACACACGTGCACCCTCTCAAACAGACACACACACGCTCACCCTCTCTCTCTCACACACACGCACGCTCACCCTCTTCTCACACACACACACACTCACGCTCTCTCACACACACACGCTCACCCTCTCACACACGCACGCTCACCCATGCACTCTCACCCTCTCTCACACACACACAATCTCACCCTCCCTCACACACACACAATCTCACCCTCTCTCACACACGCACGCTCACCCTCTCTCACACACACACACAATCTCACCCTCTCTCACACGCACGCTAAACCTCTCTCACACACAATCTCACCCTCTCTCACACACACACAATCTCACCCTCTCTCACACACACACAATCTCACCCTCTCTCACACATACACACTCACCTCTCTCACAAACACACGCTCACCCTGTCTCACACACACACAAACTCACCATCTCTCTCACACACACAGTCTCACCCTCGCTCACACACACACAATCTCACCCCCTCTCACACACGCATGCTCACCCTCTCACACACACGCATGCTCACCCTCACACACACACAAACATGCTCACCCTCTCTCACACACGCACACTCACCCTCTCCCACACACGTACGCTCACCCTCTTTAAAACACGCATGCTCACCCTCTCTCACACACACACACACACTCACTGTTTCTCACACCCACTCACACACACACACATGCTCACCCTCTCTTACACACACACACACTTACCCTCTGACACACTCACACACACCCTCTCTCACACACACACACAATCTCACCATCTCTCACACACACACAATCTCAGCCTCTCACACACACACACACATACAATCTCACCCTCTCTCTCACACGCACACACGTGCACCCTCTCAAACAGACACACACACGCTCACCCTCTCTCTCTCACACACACACACGCTCACCTCTCACACACACACGCACGCTCACCCTCTCTCACACATGCTCACCCTCTCACTCACACAGAATCTCACCCTCTCTCACACACACACAATCTCACCCTCTCACACACACACACGCTCACCCTCTCACACACACACAATCTCACCCTCTCACACACACACACAATCTCACTGTCTCAAACACATGCATGCTCAATCTCTCTCACACACAATCTCATCCTCTCTCACACACACATAATCTCACCCTCTCTCACACATACACACTCACCTCTCTCACAAACACACACTCACCCTCACACACACACAAACTGACCACCTCTCTCACACACACACAATCTCACCCTCTCTCACACACACACAATCTCACCCTCTCTCACACACGCATGCTCACCCTCTCACACACACGCATGCTCACCCTCACACACACACAAACATGCTCACCCTCTCTCACACACGCACACTCACCCTCTCCCACACACATACGCTCACCCTCTTTAAAACACGCATGCTCACCCTCTCTCACACACACACACACATTCACTGTTTCTCACACCCACTCACACACACACACATGCTCACCCTCTCTTACACACACACACACTTACCCTCTGTCACACTCACACACACCCTCTCTCTCACACACACACAATCTCACCATCTCTCACACACATACAATCTCACCCTCCCTCACACACACACTCTCACCCTCTCTCACACACACACAATCTCGGCCTCTCTCACACACACACAATCTCACCCTCTCTCTCACACGCACACACGCGCACCCTCTCAAACAGACACACACACGCTAACCCTCTCTCTCTCACACACACACACGCTCACCTTCTCTCACACAAACACGCACGCTCACCCTCTCTCACACATGCTCACCCTCTCGCTCACACACAATCTCACCCTCTCTCACACATACACAATCTCACCCTCTCACACACACACACAATCTCACCCTCTCTCACACACACACAAACTCACCATCTCACACACACACACAATCTCACCCTCTCTCACACACACACAATCTCACCCTCTCACAAACACACACAATCTCACCCTCTCTCACACACACACAATCTCACCCTCTCTCACACACGCACGCTCAAACTCTCTCACACACAATCTCACCCTCACTCACACACACACAATCTCACCCTCTCTCACACACACACAATCTCACCCTCTCTCACACATACACACTCACCTCTCTCACACACACACGCTCACCCTTCCCTCTCTCTCACACACACGCTCACCCTCTCTCACAGACACGCTCACCCTCTCTCAGACACGCTCACCGTCTCTCACAGGAACACATACTCACCCTCTCACACACACGCTCAAACTCTCACACACACACTCCCTCTCTCACACACACACGCTCACCCTCTCTCACACACTCGCACGCTCACCCTCTTCGCACACACAACACACTCACGCACTCCCACACACGCACGCTACCCCTCTCACACACGCACGCTCACACACGCCCGCTCACCCTCTCTCACACACACACAATCTCACCCGCTCTCACACACACACAATCTTAACCTCTCACAAACACACACACAATCTCACCCTCTCACAAACGCACACAATCTCACACTCTCTCACACACACAATCTCACCCTCTCTCACACACGCACGCTCAACCTCTCTCACACACAATCTCACCCTCTCTCACCACACACACAATCTCACCCCCTCTCACATACGCATGCTCACCCTGTCTCACACACACACACTCACCTCTCTCACAAACACACGCTCACCCTGTCTCACACACACACAAACTCACCATCTCTCTCACACACACACAATCTCACCCTCTCTCACACACACACAATCTCACCCTCTCTCACACACACACAATCTCACCCTCTCTCACACACACACAATCTCACCCTCTCTCACACACGCATGCTCACCCTCTCACACACACGCATGCTCACCCTCACACACACACTAACATGCTCACCCTCTCTCACACACGCACACTCACCCTCTCCCACACACATACGCTCACCCTCTCTAACACACGCATGCTCACCCTCTCTTACACACACACACACTTACCCTCTGTCACACTCACACACACCCTCTCTCACACACACATACAATCTCACCATCTCTCACACACACACAATCTCGGCCTCTCTCACACACACACACACACAATCTCACCCTCTCTCTCACACGCACACACGCGCACCCTCTCAAACAGACACACACACGCTCACCCTCTCTCTCTCTCACACACACACGCACGCTCTCCCTCTCTCACACATGCTCACCCTCTCACTCACACAGAATCTCACCCTCTCTCACACACACACAATCTCACCCTCACACACACACACGCTCACCCTCTCACACACACACACAATCTCACCCTCTCACACACACACACAACCTCACCATCTCAAACACATGCATGCTCAATCTCTCTCACACACAATCTCATCCTCTCTCACACACACACAATCTCACCCTCTCTCACACATACACACTCACCTCTCTCACAAACACATGCTCACCCTGTCTCACACACACACAAACTGACCACCTCTCTCACACACACACAATATTACCCTCTCACAAACACACACACAATCTCACCCTCTCACAAACACACACAATCTCACCCTCTCTCACACACACACAATCTCACCCTCTCTCACACTCGCACGCTCAACCTCTCTCACACACAATCTCACCCTCTCTCACACACACACAATCTCACCCTCTCTCACACACGCATGCTCACCCTGTCTCACACACACACACTCACCTCTCTCACAAACACATGCTCACCCTGTCTCACACATACACAAACTCACCATCTCTCTCACACACACACAATCTCACCCTCTCTCACACACACACAATCTCACCCTCTCTCACACACACACAATCTCACCCTCTCTCACACACGCATGCTCACCCTCTCACACACACGCATGCTCACCCTCACACACACACAAACATGCTCACCCTCTCTCACACATGCACACTCACCCTCTCCCACACACGTACGCTCACCCTCTCTAACACACGCATGCTCACCCTCTCTCACACACACACACACACTCACTGTTTCTCACACCCACACACACACACACATGCTCACCCTCTCTTACACGCACACACACACTTACCCTCTGTCACACTCACACACACCCTCTCTCACACACACACACAATCTCACCATCTCTCACACACACACAATCTCGGCCTCTCACACACACACACACACAATCTCACCCTCTCTCTCACACGCACACACGTGCACCCTCTCAAACAGACACACACACGCTCACCCTCTCTCTCTCTCACACACACACGCACGCTCTCCCTCTCTCACACATGCTCACCCTGTCACTCACACAGAATCTCACCCTCTCTCACACACACACACAATCTCACCCTCACACACACACACGCTCACCCTCTCACACACACACACAATCTCACCCTCTCACACACACACACAACCTCACCATCTCAAACACATGCATGCTCAATCTCTCTCACACACAATCTCATCCTCTCTCACACACACACAATCTCACCCTCTCTCACACATACACACTCACCTCTCTCACAAACACATGCTCACCCTGTCTCACATACACACAAACTGACCACCTCTCTCACACACACACAATCTTACCCTCTCACAAACACACACACAATCTCACCCTCTCACAAACACACACAATCTCACCCTCTCTCACACACACACAATCTCACCCTCTCTCACACACGCACGCTCAACCTCTCTCACACACAATCTCACCCTCTCTCACACACACACAATCTCACCCTCTCTCACACACGCATGCTCACCCTGTCTCACACACACACACTCACCTCTCTCACAAACACACGCTCACCCTGTCTCACACACACACAAACTCACCATCTCTCTCACACACACACAATCTCACCCTCTCTCACACACACACAATCTCACCCTCTCTCACACACGCATGCTCACCCTCTCACACACACGCATGCTCACCCTCACACACACACAAACATGCTCACCCTCTCTCACACATGCACACTCACCCTCTCCCACACACGTATGCTCACCCTCTCTAACACACGCATGCTCACCCTCTCTCACACACACACACACACTCACTGTTTCTCACACCCACACACACACACACATGCTCACCCTCTCTCACACACACAATCACACTTACCCTCTGTCACACTCACACACACCCTCTCTCACACACACACACAATCTCACCATCTCTCACACACACACAATCTCGGCCTCTCACACACACACACACACAATCTCACCCTCTCTCTCACACGCACACACGTGCACCCTCTCAAACAGACACACACACGCTCACCCTCTCTCTCTCACACACACGCATGCTCACCCTCTTCTCACACACACACACTCACGCTCTCTCACACACGCACGCTCACCCTCTCACACACGCACGCTCATCCATGCACTCTCACCCTCTCTCACACACACACAATCTCACCCTCTCTCACACACACACAATCTCACCCTCTCTCACACATACACACTCACCTCTCTCACACACGCATGCCTACCCTCTCACACACACGCATGCTCACCCTCACACACACACAAACATGCTCACCCTCTCTCACACACGCACACTCACCCTCTCCCACACACGTACGCTCACCCTCTTTAAAACACGCATGCTCACCCTCTCTCACACACACACACACACTCACTGTTTCTCACACCCACACACACACACACACACACATGCTCACCCTCTCTTACACACACACACTTACCCTCTGTCACACTCACACACACCCTCTCTCACACACACACACAATCTCACCATCTCTCACACACACACAATCTCGGCCTCTCACACACACACACACACAATCTCACCATCTCTCACACACACACAATCTCACCCTCTCACAAACACACACAATCTCACCCTCTCTCACACACACACAATCTCACCCTCTCTCACACACGCACGCTCAACCTCTCTCACACACACACAATCTCACCCTCTCTCACACACACACAATCTCACCCTCTCTCACACATACACACTCACCTCTCTCACACACACACGCTCACCCTCTCTCACACACACGCTCACCCTTCCCTCTCTCTCACACACACGCTCACCCTCTCTCACACACAATCTCACCCTCTCTCACACACACACAATCTCACCCTCTCTCACATACGCATGCTCACCCTGTCTCACACACTCACACTCACCTCTCTCACAAACACACGCTCACCCTGTCTCACACACACACAAACTCACCATCTCTCTCACACACACACAATCTCACCCTCTCTCACACACACACAATCTCACCCTCTCTCACACACACACAATCTCACCCTCTCTCACACACGCATGCTCACCCTCTCACACACACGCATGCTCACCCTCACACACACACAAACATGCTCACCCTCTCTCACTCACGCACACTCACCCTCTCCCACACACATACGCTCACCCTCTCTAACACACGCATGCTCACCCTCTCTCACACACACACACACACTCACTGTTTCTCACACCCACACACACACACACATGCTCACCCTCTCTCACATACACGCACACTCACCCTCTCTCTCACACACACACAATCTCACCCTCTCTCACACACACACAATCTCACCCCCTCTCACACACGCATGCTCACCCTCTCACACACACGCATGCACACCCTCACACACACACAAACATGCTCACCCTCTCTCACACACGCACACTCACCCTCTCTCACACACACATACAATCTCACCATCTCTCACACACACACAATCTCGGCCTCTCTCAAACACACACACACACAATCTCACCCTCTCTCTCACACGCACACACGCGCACCCTCTCAGACAGACACACACACGCTCACCCTCTCTCTCTCTCACACACACACGCACGCTCTCCCTCTCTCTCACATGCTCACCCTCTCACTCACACAGAATCTCACCCTCTCTCACACACACACAATCTCACCCTCACACACACACACGCTCACCCTCTCACACACACACACAATCTGACCCTCTCACACACACACACAACCGCACCATCTCAAACACATGCATGCTCAATCTCTCTCACACACAATCTCATCCTCTCTCACACACACACAATCTCACCCTCTCTCACACATACACACTCACCTCTCTCACAAACACATGCTCACCCTGTCTCACACACACACAAACTGACCACCTCTCTCACACACACACAATCTTACCCTCTCACAAACACACACACAATCTCACCCTCTCACAAACACACACAATCTCACCCTCTCTCACACACGCACGCTCAACCTCTCTCACACACAATCTCACCCTCTCTCACACACACACAATCTCACCCTCTCTCACACACGCATGCTCACCCTGTCTCACACACACACACTCACCTCTTTCACAAACACACGCTCACCCTGTCTCACACACACACAAACTCACCATCTCTCTCACACACACACAATCTCACCCTCTCTCACACACACACAATCTCACCCTCTCTCACACACGCATGCTCACCCTCTCACACACACACATGCTCACCCTCACACACACACAAACATGCTCACCCTCTCTCACACATGCACACTCACCCTCTCCCACACACGTACGCTAACCCTCTCTAACACATGCATGCTCACCCTCTCTCACACACACACACACACTCACTGTTTCTCACACCCACACACACACACACATGCTCACCCTCTCTTACACACACACACACTTACCCTCTGTCACACTCACACACACCCTCTCTCACACACACACACAATCTCACCATCTCTCACACACACACAATCTCACCCTCTCACACACACACACAATCTCACTGTCTCAAACACATGCATGCTCAATCTCTCTCACACACAATCTCATCCTCTCTCACACACACATAATCTCACCCTCTCTCACACATACACACTCACCTCTCTCACAAACACACACTCACCCTCACACACACACAAACTGACCACCTCTCTCACACACACACAATCTCACCCTCTCTCACACACACACAATCTCACCCTCTCTCACACACGCATGCTCACCCTCTCACACACACGCATGCTCACCCTCACACACACACAAACATGCTCACCCTCTCTCACACACGCACACTCACCCTCTCCCACACACATACGCTCACCCTCTTTAAAACACGCATGCTCACCCTCTCTCACACACACACACACATTCACTGTTTCTCACACCCACTCACACACACACACATGCTCACCCTCTCTTACACACACACACACTTACCCTCTGTCACACTCACACACACCCTCTCTCTCACACACACACAATCTCACCATCTCTCACACACATACAATCTCACCCTCCCTCACACACACACTCTCACCCTCTCTCACACACACACAATCTCGGCCTCTCTCACACACACACAATCTCACCCTCTCTCTCACACGCACACACGCGCACCCTCTCAAACAGACACACACACGCTAACCCTCTCTCTCTCACACACACACACGCTCACCTTCTCTCACACAAACACGCACGCTCACCCTCTCTCACACATGCTCACCCTCTCGCTCACACACAATCTCACCCTCTCTCACACATACACAATCTCACCCTCTCACACACACACACAATCTCACCCTCTCTCACACACACACAAACTCACCATCTCACACACACACACAATCTCACCCTCTCTCACACACACACAATCTCACCCTCTCACAAACACACACAATCTCACCCTCTCTCACACACACACAATCTCACCCTCTCTCACACACGCACGCTCAAACTCTCTCACACACAATCTCACCCTCACTCACACACACACAATCTCACCCTCTCTCACACACACACAATCTCACCCTCTCTCACACATACACACTCACCTCTCTCACACACACACGCTCACCCTTCCCTCTCTCTCACACACACGCTCACCCTCTCTCACAGACACGCTCACCCTCTCTCAGACACGCTCACCGTCTCTCACAGGAACACATACTCACCCTCTCACACACACGCTCAAACTCTCACACACACACTCCCTCTCTCACACACACACGCTCACCCTCTCTCACACACTCGCACGCTCACCCTCTTCGCACACACAACACACTCACGCACTCCCACACACGCACGCTACCCCTCTCACACACGCACGCTCACACACGCCCGCTCACCCTCTCTCACACACACACAATCTCACCCGCTCTCACACACACACAATCTTAACCTCTCACAAACACACACACAATCTCACCCTCTCACAAACGCACACAATCTCACACTCTCTCACACACACAATCTCACCCTCTCTCACACACGCACGCTCAACCTCTCTCACACACAATCTCACCCTCTCTCACCACACACACAATCTCACCCCCTCTCACATACGCATGCTCACCCTGTCTCACACACACACACTCACCTCTCTCACAAACACACGCTCACCCTGTCTCACACACACACAAACTCACCATCTCTCTCACACACACACAATCTCACCCTCTCTCACACACACACAATCTCACCCTCTCTCACACACACACAATCTCACCCTCTCTCACACACACACAATCTCACCCTCTCTCACACACGCATGCTCACCCTCTCACACACACGCATGCTCACCCTCACACACACACTAACATGCTCACCCTCTCTCACACACGCACACTCACCCTCTCCCACACACATACGCTCACCCTCTCTAACACACGCATGCTCACCCTCTCTTACACACACACACACTTACCCTCTGTCACACTCACACACACCCTCTCTCACACACACATACAATCTCACCATCTCTCACACACACACAATCTCGGCCTCTCTCACACACACACACACACAATCTCACCCTCTCTCTCACACGCACACACGCGCACCCTCTCAAACAGACACACACACGCTCACCCTCTCTCTCTCTCACACACACACGCACGCTCTCCCTCTCTCACACATGCTCACCCTCTCACTCACACAGAATCTCACCCTCTCTCACACACACACAATCTCACCCTCACACACACACACGCTCACCCTCTCACACACACACACAATCTCACCCTCTCACACACACACACAACCTCACCATCTCAAACACATGCATGCTCAATCTCTCTCACACACAATCTCATCCTCTCTCACACACACACAATCTCACCCTCTCTCACACATACACACTCACCTCTCTCACAAACACATGCTCACCCTGTCTCACACACACACAAACTGACCACCTCTCTCACACACACACAATATTACCCTCTCACAAACACACACACAATCTCACCCTCTCACAAACACACACAATCTCACCCTCTCTCACACACACACAATCTCACCCTCTCTCACACTCGCACGCTCAACCTCTCTCACACACAATCTCACCCTCTCTCACACACACACAATCTCACCCTCTCTCACACACGCATGCTCACCCTGTCTCACACACACACACTCACCTCTCTCACAAACACATGCTCACCCTGTCTCACACATACACAAACTCACCATCTCTCTCACACACACACAATCTCACCCTCTCTCACACACACACAATCTCACCCTCTCTCACACACACACAATCTCACCCTCTCTCACACACGCATGCTCACCCTCTCACACACACGCATGCTCACCCTCACACACACACAAACATGCTCACCCTCTCTCACACATGCACACTCACCCTCTCCCACACACGTACGCTCACCCTCTCTAACACACGCATGCTCACCCTCTCTCACACACACACACACACTCACTGTTTCTCACACCCACACACACACACACATGCTCACCCTCTCTTACACGCACACACACACTTACCCTCTGTCACACTCACACACACCCTCTCTCACACACACACACAATCTCACCATCTCTCACACACACACAATCTCGGCCTCTCACACACACACACACACAATCTCACCCTCTCTCTCACACGCACACACGTGCACCCTCTCAAACAGACACACACACGCTCACCCTCTCTCTCTCTCACACACACACGCACGCTCTCCCTCTCTCACACATGCTCACCCTGTCACTCACACAGAATCTCACCCTCTCTCACACACACACACAATCTCACCCTCACACACACACACGCTCACCCTCTCACACACACACACAATCTCACCCTCTCACACACACACACAACCTCACCATCTCAAACACATGCATGCTCAATCTCTCTCACACACAATCTCATCCTCTCTCACACACACACAATCTCACCCTCTCTCACACATACACACTCACCTCTCTCACAAACACATGCTCACCCTGTCTCACATACACACAAACTGACCACCTCTCTCACACACACACAATCTTACCCTCTCACAAACACACACACAATCTCACCCTCTCACAAACACACACAATCTCACCCTCTCTCACACACACACAATCTCACCCTCTCTCACACACGCACGCTCAACCTCTCTCACACACAATCTCACCCTCTCTCACACACACACAATCTCACCCTCTCTCACACACGCATGCTCACCCTGTCTCACACACACACACTCACCTCTCTCACAAACACACGCTCACCCTGTCTCACACACACACAAACTCACCATCTCTCTCACACACACACAATCTCACCCTCTCTCACACACACACAATCTCACCCTCTCTCACACACGCATGCTCACCCTCTCACACACACGCATGCTCACCCTCACACACACACAAACATGCTCACCCTCTCTCACACATGCACACTCACCCTCTCCCACACACGTATGCTCACCCTCTCTAACACACGCATGCTCACCCTCTCTCACACACACACACACACTCACTGTTTCTCACACCCACACACACACACACATGCTCACCCTCTCTCACACACACAATCACACTTACCCTCTGTCACACTCACACACACCCTCTCTCACACACACACACAATCTCACCATCTCTCACACACACACAATCTCGGCCTCTCACACACACACACACACAATCTCACCCTCTCTCTCACACGCACACACGTGCACCCTCTCAAACAGACACACACACGCTCACCCTCTCTCTCTCACACACACGCATGCTCACCCTCTTCTCACACACACACACTCACGCTCTCTCACACACGCACGCTCACCCTCTCACACACGCACGCTCATCCATGCACTCTCACCCTCTCTCACACACACACAATCTCACCCTCTCTCACACACACACAATCTCACCCTCTCTCACACATACACACTCACCTCTCTCACACACGCATGCCTACCCTCTCACACACACGCATGCTCACCCTCACACACACACAAACATGCTCACCCTCTCTCACACACGCACACTCACCCTCTCCCACACACGTACGCTCACCCTCTTTAAAACACGCATGCTCACCCTCTCTCACACACACACACACACTCACTGTTTCTCACACCCACACACACACACACACACACATGCTCACCCTCTCTTACACACACACACTTACCCTCTGTCACACTCACACACACCCTCTCTCACACACACACACAATCTCACCATCTCTCACACACACACAATCTCGGCCTCTCACACACACACACACACAATCTCACCATCTCTCACACACACACAATCTCACCCTCTCACAAACACACACAATCTCACCCTCTCTCACACACACACAATCTCACCCTCTCTCACACACGCACGCTCAACCTCTCTCACACACACACAATCTCACCCTCTCTCACACACACACAATCTCACCCTCTCTCACACATACACACTCACCTCTCTCACACACACACGCTCACCCTCTCTCACACACACGCTCACCCTTCCCTCTCTCTCACACACACGCTCACCCTCTCTCACACACAATCTCACCCTCTCTCACACACACACAATCTCACCCTCTCTCACATACGCATGCTCACCCTGTCTCACACACTCACACTCACCTCTCTCACAAACACACGCTCACCCTGTCTCACACACACACAAACTCACCATCTCTCTCACACACACACAATCTCACCCTCTCTCACACACACACAATCTCACCCTCTCTCACACACACACAATCTCACCCTCTCTCACACACGCATGCTCACCCTCTCACACACACGCATGCTCACCCTCACACACACACAAACATGCTCACCCTCTCTCACTCACGCACACTCACCCTCTCCCACACACATACGCTCACCCTCTCTAACACACGCATGCTCACCCTCTCTCACACACACACACACACTCACTGTTTCTCACACCCACACACACACACACATGCTCACCCTCTCTCACATACACGCACACTCACCCTCTCTCTCACACACACACAATCTCACCCTCTCTCACACACACACAATCTCACCCCCTCTCACACACGCATGCTCACCCTCTCACACACACGCATGCACACCCTCACACACACACAAACATGCTCACCCTCTCTCACACACGCACACTCACCCTCTCTCACACACACATACAATCTCACCATCTCTCACACACACACAATCTCGGCCTCTCTCAAACACACACACACACAATCTCACCCTCTCTCTCACACGCACACACGCGCACCCTCTCAGACAGACACACACACGCTCACCCTCTCTCTCTCTCACACACACACGCACGCTCTCCCTCTCTCTCACATGCTCACCCTCTCACTCACACAGAATCTCACCCTCTCTCACACACACACAATCTCACCCTCACACACACACACGCTCACCCTCTCACACACACACACAATCTGACCCTCTCACACACACACACAACCGCACCATCTCAAACACATGCATGCTCAATCTCTCTCACACACAATCTCATCCTCTCTCACACACACACAATCTCACCCTCTCTCACACATACACACTCACCTCTCTCACAAACACATGCTCACCCTGTCTCACACACACACAAACTGACCACCTCTCTCACACACACACAATCTTACCCTCTCACAAACACACACACAATCTCACCCTCTCACAAACACACACAATCTCACCCTCTCTCACACACGCACGCTCAACCTCTCTCACACACAATCTCACCCTCTCTCACACACACACAATCTCACCCTCTCTCACACACGCATGCTCACCCTGTCTCACACACACACACTCACCTCTCTCACAAACACACGCTCACCCTGTCTCACACACACACAAACTCACCATCTCTCTCACACACACACAATCTCACCCTCTCTCACACACACACAATCTCACCCTCTCTCACACACGCATGCTCACCCTCTCACACACACACATGCTCACCCTCACACACACACAAACATGCTCACCCTCTCTCACACATGCACACTCACCCTCTCCCACACACGTACGCTAACCCTCTCTAACACATGCATGCTCACCCTCTCTCACACACACACACACACTCACTGTTTCTCACACCCACACACACACACACATGCTCACCCTCTCTTACACACACACACACTTACCCTCTGTCACACTCACACACACCCTCTCTCACACACACACACAATCTCACCATCTCTCACACACACACAATCTCGGCCTCTCACACACACACACACACAATCTCACCCTCTCTCTCACACGCACACACGTGCACCCTCTCAAACAGACACACACACGCTCACCCTCTCTCTCTCTCACACACACACGCACGCTCTCCCTCTCTCACACATGCTCACCCTGTCACTCACACAGAATCTCACCCTCTCTCACACACACACACAATCTCACCCTCACACACACACACGCTCACCCTCTCACACACACACACAATCTCACCCTCTCACACACACACACAACCTCACCATCTCAAACACATGCATGCTCAATCTCTCTCACACACAATCTCATCCTCTCTCACACACACACAATCTCACCCTCTCTCACACATACACACTCACCTCTCTCACAAACACATGCTCACCCTGTCTCACATACACACAAACTGACCACCTCTCTCACACACACACAATCTTACCCTCTCACAAACACACACACAATCTCACCCTCTCACAAACACACACAATCTCACCCTCTCTCACACACACACAATCTCACCCTCTCTCACACACGCACGCTCAACCTCTCTCACACACAATCTCACCCTCTCTCACACACACACAATCTCACCCTCTCTCACACACGCATGCTCACCCTGTCTCACACACACACACTCACCTCTCTCACAAACACACGCTCACCCTGTCTCACACACACACAAACTCACCATCTCTCTCACACACACACAATCTCACCCTCTCTCACACACACACAATCTCACCCTCTCTCACACACGCATGCTCACCCTCTCACACACACGCATGCTCACCCTCACACACACACAAACATGCTCACCCTCTCTCACACATGCACACTCACCCTCTCCCACACACGTATGCTCACCCTCTCTAACACACGCATGCTCACCCTCTCTCACACACACACACACACTCACTGTTTCTCACACCCACACACACACACACATGCTCACCCTCTCTCACACACACAATCACACTTACCCTCTGTCACACTCACACACACCCTCTCTCACACACACACACAATCTCACCATCTCTCACACACACACAATCTCGGCCTCTCACACACACACACACACAATCTCACCCTCTCTCTCACACGCACACACGTGCACCCTCTCAAACAGACACACACACGCTCACCCTCTCTCTCTCACACACACGCATGCTCACCCTCTTCTCACACACACACACTCACGCTCTCTCACACACGCACGCTCACCCTCTCACACACGCACGCTCATCCATGCACTCTCACCCTCTCTCACACACACACAATCTCACCCTCTCTCACACACACACAATCTCACCCTCTCTCACACATACACACTCACCTCTCTCACACACGCATGCCTACCCTCTCACACACACGCATGCTCACCCTCACACACACACAAACATGCTCACCCTCTCTCACACACGCACACTCACCCTCTCCCACACACGTACGCTCACCCTCTTTAAAACACGCATGCTCACCCTCTCTCACACACACACACACACTCACTGTTTCTCACACCCACACACACACACACACACATGCTCACCCTCTCTTACACACACACACTTACCCTCTGTCACACTCACACACACCCTCTCTCACACACACACACAATCTCACCATCTCTCACACACACACAATCTCGGCCTCTCACACACACACACACACAATCTCACCATCTCTCACACACACACAATCTCACCCTCTCACAAACACACACAATCTCACCCTCTCTCACACACACACAATCTCACCCTCTCTCACACACGCACGCTCAACCTCTCTCACACACACACAATCTCACCCTCTCTCACACACACACAATCTCACCCTCTCTCACACATACACACTCACCTCTCTCACACACACACGCTCACCCTCTCTCACACACACGCTCACCCTTCCCTCTCTCTCACACACACGCTCACCCTCTCTCACAGACACGCTCACCCTCTCTCAGACACGCTCACTGTCTCTCACAGGAACACATACTCACCCTCTCACACACACGCTCAAACTCTCACACACACACTCCCTCTCTCACACACACACGCTCACCCTCTCTCACACACACGCACGCTCACCCTCTTCTCACACACAACACACTCACGCACTCTCACACACGCACGCTCACCCTCTCACAGACGCACGCTCACACACGCACGCTCACCCTCTCTCACACACACACAATCTCACCCTCTCTCACACACACACAATCTTACCCTCTCACAAACACACACACAATCTCACCCTCTCACAAACACACACAATCTCACCCTCTCTCACACACACACAATCTCACCATCTCTCACACTCGCACGCTCAACCTCTCTCACACACAATCTCACCCTCTCTCACACACACACAATCTCACCCTCTCTCACACACGCATGCTCACCCTGTCTCACACACACACACTCACCTCTCTCACAAACACATGCTCACCCTGTCTCACACATACACAAACTCACCATCTCTCTCACACACACACAATCTCACCCTCTCTCACACACACACAATCTCACCCTCTCTCACACACACACAATCTCACCCTCTCTCACACACGCATGCTCACCCTCTCACACACACGCATGCTCACCCTCACACACACACAAACATGCTCACCCTCTCTCACACATGCACACTCACCCTCTCCCACACACGTACGCTCACCCTCTCTAACACACGCATGCTCACCCTCTCTCACACACACACACACACACTCACTGTTTCTCACACCCACACACACACACACATGCTCACCCTCTCTTACACGCACACACACACTTACCCTCTGTCACACTCACACACACCCTCTCTCACACACACACACAATCTCACCATCTCTCACACACACACAATCTCGGCCTCTCACACACACACACACACAATCTCACCCTCTCTCTCACACGCACACACGTGCACCCTCTCAAACAGACACACACACGCTCACCCTCTCTCTCTCTCACACACACACGCACGCTCTCCCTCTCTCACACATGCTCACCCTGTCACTCACACAGAATCTCACCCTCTCTCACACACACACACAATCTCACCCTCACACACACACACGCTCACCCTCTCACACACACACACAATCTCACCCTCTCACACACACACACAACCTCACCATCTCAAACACATGCATGCTCAATCTCTCTCACACACAATCTCATCCTCTCTCACACACACACAATCTCACCCTCTCTCACACATACACACTCACCTCTCTCACAAACACATGCTCACCCTGTCTCACATACACACAAACTGACCACCTCTCTCACACACACACAATCTTACCCTCTCACAAACACACACACAATCTCACCCTCTCACAAACACACACAATCTCACCCTCTCTCACACACACACAATCTCACCCTCTCTCACACACGCACGCTCAACCTCTCTCACACACAATCTCACCCTCTCTCACACACACACAATCTCACCCTCTCTCACACACGCATGCTCACCCTGTCTCACACACACACACTCACCTCTCTCACAAACACACGCTCACCCTGTCTCACACACACACAAACTCACCATCTCTCTCACACACACACAATCTCACCCTCTCTCACACACACACAATCTCACCCTCTCTCACACACGCATGCTCACCCTCTCACACACACGCATGCTCACCCTCACACACACACAAACATGCTCACCCTCTCTCACACATGCACACTCACCCTCTCCCACACACGTATGCTCACCCTCTCTAACACACGCATGCTCACCCTCTCTCACACACACACACACACTCACTGTTTCTCACACCCACACACACATGCTCACCCTCTCTCACACACACAATCACACTTACCCTCTGTCACACTCACACACACCCTCTCTCACACACACACACAATCTCACCATCTCTCACACACACACAATCTCGGCCTCTCACACACACACACACACAATCTCACCCTCTCTCTCACACGCACACACGTGCACCCTCTCAAACAGACACACACACGCTCACCCTCTCTCTCTCACACACACGCATGCTCACCCTCTTCTCACACACACACACTCACGCTCTCTCACACACGCACGCTCACCCTCTCACACACGCACGCTCATCCATGCACTCTCACCCTCTCTCACACACACACAATCTCACCCTCTCTCACACACACACAATCTCACCCTCTCTCACACATACACACTCACCTCTCTCACACACGCATGCCTACCCTCTCACACACACGCATGCTCACCCTCACACACACACAAACATGCTCACCCTCTCTCACACACGCACACTCACCCTCTCCCACACACGTACGCTCACCCTCTTTAAAACACGCATGCTCACCCTCTCTCACACACACACACACACTCACTGTTTCTCACACCCACACACACACACACACACACATGCTCACCCTCTCTTACACACACACACTTACCCTCTGTCACACTCACACACACCCTCTCTCACACACACACACAATCTCACCATCTCTCACACACACACAATCTCGGCCTCTCACACACACACACACACAATCTCACCATCTCTCACACACACACAATCTCACCCTCTCACAAACACACACAATCTCACCCTCTCTCACACACACACAATCTCACCCTCTCTCACACACGCACGCTCAACCTCTCTCACACACACACAATCTCACCCTCTCTCACACACACACAATCTCACCCTCTCTCACACATACACACTCACCTCTCTCACACACACACGCTCACCCTCTCTCACACACACGCTCACCCTTCCCTCTCTCTCACACACACGCTCACCCTCTCTCACACACAATCTCACCCTCTCTCACACACACACAATCTCACCCTCTCTCACATACGCATGCTCACCCTGTCTCACACACTCACACTCACCTCTCTCACAAACACACGCTCACCCTGTCTCACACACACACAAACTCACCATCTCTCTCACACACACACAATCTCACCCTCTCTCACACACACACAATCTCACCCTCTCTCACACACACACAATCTCACCCTCTCTCACACACGCATGCTCACCCTCTCACACACACGCATGCTCACCCTCACACACACACAAACATGCTCACCCTCTCTCACTCACGCACACTCACCCTCTCCCACACACATACGCTCACCCTCTCTAACACACGCATGCTCACCCTCTCTCACACACACACACACACTCACTGTTTCTCACACCCACACACACACACACATGCTCACCCTCTCTCACATACACGCACACTCACCCTCTCTCTCACACACACACAATCTCACCCTCTCTCACACACACACAATCTCACCCCCTCTCACACACGCATGCTCACCCTCTCACACACACGCATGCACACCCTCACACACACACAAACATGCTCACCCTCTCTCACACACGCACACTCACCCTCTCTCACACACACATACAATCTCACCATCTCTCACACACACACAATCTCGGCCTCTCTCAAACACACACACACACAATCTCACCCTCTCTCTCACACGCACACACGCGCACCCTCTCAGACAGACACACACACGCTCACCCTCTCTCTCTCTCACACACACACGCACGCTCTCCCTCTCTCTCACATGCTCACCCTCTCACTCAGACAGAATCTCACCCTCTCTCACACACACACAATCTCACCCTCACACACACACACGCTCACCCTCTCACACACACACACAATCTGACCCTCTCACACACACACACAACCGCACCATCTCAAACACATGCATGCTCAATCTCTCTCACACACAATCTCATCCTCTCTCACACACACACAATCTCACCCTCTCTCACACATACACACTCACCTCTCTCACAAACACATGCTCACCCTGTCTCACACACACACAAACTGACCACCTCTCTCACACACACACAATCTTACCCTCTCACAAACACACACACAATCTCACCCTCCTACAAACACACACAATCTCACCCTCTCTCACACACGCACGCTCAACCTCTCTCACACACAATCTCACCCTCTCTCACACACACACAATCTCACCCTCTCTCACACACGCATGCTCACCCTGTCTCACACACACACACTCACCTCTCTCACAAACACACGCTCACCCTGTCTCACACACACACAAACTCACCATCTCTCTCACACACACACAATCTCACCCTCTCTCACACACACACAATCTCACCCTCTCTCACACACGCATGCTCACCCTCTCACACACACACATGCTCACCCTCACACACACACAAACATGCTCACCCTCTCTCACACATGCACACTCACCCTCTCCCACACACGTACGCTAACCCTCTCTAACACATGCATGCTCACCCTCTCTCACACACACACACACACTCACTGTTTCTCACACCCACACACACACACACATGCTCACCCTCTCTTACACACACACACACTTACCCTCTGTCACACTCACACACACCCTCTCTCACACACACACACAATCTCACCATCTCTCACACACACACAATCTCGGCCTCTCACACACACACACACACAATCTCACCCTCTCTCTCACACGCACACACGTGCACCCTCTCAAACAGACACACACACGCTCACCCTCTCTCTCTCTCACACACACACGCACGCTCTCCCTCTCTCACACATGCTCACCCTGTCACTCACACAGAATCTCACCCTCTCTCACACACACACACAATCTCACCCTCACACACACACACGCTCACCCTCTCACACACACACACAATCTCACCCTCTCACACACACACACAACCTCACCATCTCAAACACATGCATGCTCAATCTCTCTCACACACAATCTCATCCTCTCTCACACACACACAATCTCACCCTCTCTCACACATACACACTCACCTCTCTCACAAACACATGCTCACCCTGTCTCACATACACACAAACTGACCACCTCTCTCACACACACACAATCTTACCCTCTCACAAACACACACACAATCTCACCCTCTCACAAACACACACAATCTCACCCTCTCTCACACACACACAATCTCACCCTCTCTCACACACGCACGCTCAACCTCTCTCACACACAATCTCACCCTCTCTCACACACACACAATCTCACCCTCTCTCACACACGCATGCTCACCCTGTCTCACACACACACACTCACCTCTCTCACAAACACACGCTCACCCTGTCTCACACACACACAAACTCACCATCTCTCTCACACACACACAATCTCACCCTCTCTCACACACACACAATCTCACCCTCTCTCACACACGCATGCTCACCCTCTCACACACACGCATGCTCACCCTCACACACACACAAACATGCTCACCCTCTCTCACACATGCACACTCACCCTCTCCCACACACGTATGCTCACCCTCTCTAACACACGCATGCTCACCCTCTCTCACACACACACACACACTCACTGTTTCTCACACCCACACACACACACACATGCTCACCCTCTCTCACACACACAATCACACTTACCCTCTGTCACACTCACACACACCCTCTCTCACACACACACACAATCTCACCATCTCTCACACACACACAATCTCGGCCTCTCACACACACACACACACAATCTCACCCTCTCTCTCACACGCACACACGTGCACCCTCTCAAACAGACACACACACGCTCACCCTCTCTCTCTCACACACACGCATGCTCACCCTCTTCTCACACACACACACTCACGCTCTCTCACACACGCACGCTCACCCTCTCACACACGCACGCTCATCCATGCACTCTCACCCTCTCTCACACACACACAATCTCACCCTCTCTCACACACACACAATCTCACCCTCTCTCACACATACACACTCACCTCTCTCACACACGCATGCCTACCCTCTCACACACACGCATGCTCACCCTCACACACACACAAACATGCTCACCCTCTCTCACACACGCACACTCACCCTCTCCCACACACGTACGCTCACCCTCTTTAAAACACGCATGCTCACCCTCTCTCACACACACACACACACTCACTGTTTCTCACACCCACACACACACACACACACATGCTCACCCTCTCTTACACACACACACTTACCCTCTGTCACACTCACACACACCCTCTCTCACACACACACACAATCTCACCATCTCTCACACACACACAATCTCGGCCTCTCACACACACACACACACAATCTCACCATCTCTCACACACACACAATCTCACCCTCTCACAAACACACACAATCTCACCCTCTCTCACACACACACAATCTCACCCTCTCTCACACACGCACGCTCAACCTCTCTCACACACACACAATCTCACCCTCTCTCACACACACACAATCTCACCCTCTCTCACACATACACACTCACCTCTCTCACACACACACGCTCACCCTCTCTCACACACACGCTCACCCTTCCCTCTCTCTCACACACACGCTCACCCTCTCTCACAGACACGCTCACCCTCTCAGACACGCTCACTGTCTCTCACAGGAACACATACTCACCCTCTCACACACACGCTCAAACTCTCACACACACACTCCCTCTCTCACACACACACGCTCACCCTCTCTCACACACACGCACGCTCACCCTCTTCTCACACACAACACACTCACGCACTCTCACACACGCACGCTCACCCTCTCACAGACGCACGCTCACACACGCACGCTCACCCTCTCTCACACACACACAATCTCACCCTCTCTCACACACACACAATCTTACCCTCTCACAAACACACACACAATCTCACCCTCTCACAAACACACACAATCTCATCCTCTCTCACACACACACAATCTCACCCTCTCTCACACACACACGCTCAACCTCTCTCACACACAATCTCACCCTCTCTCACACACACACAATCTCACCCTCTCTCACATACGCATGCTCACCCTGTCTCACACACTCACACTCACCTCTCTCACAAACACACGCTCACCCTGTCTCACACACACACAAACTCACCATCTCTCTCACACACACACAATCTCACCCTCTCTCACACACACACAATCTCACCCTCTCTCACACACACACAATCTCACCCTCTCTCACACACGCATGCTCACCCTCTCACACACACGCATGCTCACCCTCACACACACACAAACATGCTCACCCTCTCTCACTCACGCACACTCACCCTCTCCCACACACATACGCTCACCCTCTCTAACACACGCATGCTCACCCTCTCTCACACACACACACACACTCACTGTTTCTCACACCCACACACACACACACATGCTCACCCTCTCTTACACACACACACACTTACCCTCTGTCACACTCACACACACCCTCTCTCACACACACACAATCTCACCATCTCTCACACACACACAATCTCGGCCTCTCACACACACACACACACACAATCTCACCCTCTCTCTCACACGCACACACGTGCACCCTCTCAAACAGACACACACACGCTCACCCTCTCTCTCACACACACACACGCTTACCTCACACACACACGCACGCTCACCCTCTCTCACACATGCTCACCCTCTCACTCACACAGAATCTCACCCTCTCTCACACACACACAATCTCACCCTCTCACACACACACACGCTCACCCTCTCACACACACACAATCTCACCCTCTCACACACACACACAATCTCACCGACTCAAACACATGCATGCTCAATCTCTCTCACACACAATCTCATCCTCTCTCACACACACACAATCTCACCCTCTCTCACACATACACACTCACCTCTCTCACAAACACACACTCACCCTGTCTCACACACACACAAACTGACCACCTCTCTCACACACACAGAATCTCACCCTCTCTCACACACACACAATCTCACCCTCTCTCACACACGCATGCTCACCCTCTCACACACACGCATGCTCACCCTCACACACACACAAACATGCTGACCCTCTCTCACACACACACACTCACCCTCTCCCACACACGTACGCTCACCCCCTCTAACACACGCATGCTCACCCTCTCTCACACACACACACACACTCACTGTTTCTCACACCCACACACACACACACATGCTCACCCTCTCTTACACACACACACACTTACCCTCTGTCACACTCACACACTCTCTCTCACACACACACAATCTCAACATCTCTCACACACACACAATCTCACCCTCTCTCACACACCCACACTCACCCTCTCTCACACACCCACACTCACCCTCTCTCACACAATCTCACCCTCTCTCACACACACACTCTCACCCTCTCTCACACACACACACAATCTCGGCCTTTCTCACACACACACACACACACGCGCCCCTCTCAAACAGACACACACACGCTAACCCTCTCTCTCTAACACACACACACGCTCACCTTCTCTCACACACACACGCACGCACACCGTCTCTCACACATGCTCACCCTCTCGCTCACACACAATCTCACCCTCTCACACACACACACAATCTCACCCTCTCACACAGACACACAATCTCACCCTCTCACACACACACACAATCTCACCCTCTCTCACACACACGCACAATCTCACTGTCTCAAACACACGCACGCTCACCCTCTCTCACACACACACAATCTCACCCTCTCTCACACACACACAATCTCACCCTCTGTCACACACACACAATCTCACCCTCTCACACACACACAATCTCACCCTCTCACACACACACAATCTCACCCTCTCACACACACACAATCTAACCCTCTCACACACAAACACACAATCTCACCCTCTCACACACACACACAATCTCACCCTCTCTCACACATACGCACAATCTCACCCTCTCAAACACACGCACGCTCACCCTCTCTCACACAATCTCACCCTCTCTCACACACACACAATCTCACCCTCTCTCACACACACATAATCTCACCCTCTCTCACACACACAATCTCACCCTCTCTCACACACACACAATCTCACCCTCTCACACACACACAATCTCACCCTCTCACACACACACGCACAATCTCACCCTCTCTCACACACACGCACAATCTCACTGTCTCAAACACACGCACGCTCACCCTCTCTCACACACACACAATCTCACCCTCTCTCACACACACACAATCACACCCTCTCTCACACACACACACACACAATCTCACCCTCTCTCACACACACACACACAATCTCACCCTCTCACACACACACACAATCTCACCCTCTCACACACACACACACAATCTCACCCTCTCACACACACACACAATCTCACCCTCTCTCACACATACGCACAATCTCACCGTCTCAAACACACGCACGCTCACCCTCTCTCACACAATCTCACCCTCTCTCACACACACACAATCTCACCCTCTCTCACACACACACAATCTCACCCTCTCTCACACACACAATCTCACCCTCTCTCTCACACACGCTCACCCTCTCTCTCTCACACACACGCTCACCCTCTCTCACACACACACATCACCCTCTCTCACACACACACAATCTCACCCTCTCTCACACACACACAATCTCACCCTCTCACAAACACACACAATCTCACCCTCTCTCACACACACACAATCTCACTGTCTCTCACACACACACAATCTCACCCTCTCTCACACACGCACGCTCAACCTCTCTCACACACAATCTCACCCTCTCTCACACACACACAATCTCACCCTCTCTCACACACACACAATCTCACCCTCTCTCACACATACACACTCACCTCTCTCACACACACACGCTCACCCTCTCTCACACACACACGCTCACCCTCTCTCACACACACACACTCACCCTCTCTCACACACACGCGCACCCTCTCTCACACACACACACACACACTCACTGTTTCTCACACCCACACACACACATGCTCACCCTCTCATACACACACACACACTTACCCTCTGTCACACTCACACACACCCTCTCTCTCTCACACACACAATCTCACCATCTCCAATACACATACAATCTCACCCTCCCTCACACACACACTCTCACCCTCTCTCACACACACACAATCTCGGCCTCTCTCACACACACACAATCTCACCCTCTCTCTCACACACACAATCTCACCCTCTCTCTCACACGCACACACGCGCACCCTCTCAAACAGACACACACACGCTAACCCTCTCTCTCTCACACACACACACGCTCACCTTCTCTCACACAAACACGCACGCTCACCCTCTCTCACACATGCTCACCCTCTCGCTCACACACAATCTCACCCTCTCTCACACATACACAATCTCACCCTCTCACACACACACACACAATCTCACCCTCTCTCACACACACACAAACTCACCATCTCACACACACACACAATCTCACCCTCTCTCACACACACACAATCTCACCCTCTCACACACACGCTCACCATCTCTCTCAAACACACGATCAGCCTTTCTCTCTCTTACACACACGCTCACCCTGTCTCACACACACGCTCACCCTCTCTCACAGACACGCTCACCCTCTCTCAGACACGCTCACCGTCTCTCACAGGAACACATACCCTCTCACACACACGCTCAAACTCTCACACACACACTCACTCCGTCTCTCACACACACACGCTCACCCTCTCTCACACACACGCACGCTCACCCTCTTCTCACACACACACACACCCACACTCTCTCACACAAGCACGCTCAAACTCTCACACACACAATCTCACCCTCTCTCACACACGCGCTCACCCTCTCTCACACAGACACATGCTCACCCTCTCTCACACACACACACCCTCTCTCACACACATGCAAGCTCACCCTGTCTCACACACACACAATCTTATCCTGTCTCACACACAGGCACAATCTCACCTCTTTCTCACACACAGTCACAATCTCACCCTCTATCTCACACCACACAATCTCAAACACTCTCTCACACGCACACACACACGCTCACACTCTCTCACATACACATGCACACCCTCTCTCACACGCACCCTAACACCTCTCTCACACGCACCCTAACACCACTCTCACAGACGCACACAAACCCTCTCTCACACATGTTTACCCTCTCTCACACACACACATCACCCTCTCTCACACACACACAATCTCACCCTCTCTCACACACACACAATCTCACCCTCTCACAAACACACACAATCTCACCCTCTCTCACACACACACAATCTCACCCTCTCTCACACACACACAATCTCACCCTCTCTCACACACACAATCTCACCCTCTCTCACACACACGCTCACCCTCTCTCTCACACACTCAATCTCACCCTCTCTCACACATACACACTCACCTCTCTCACACACACACGCTCACCCTCTCTCACACACACACACTCACCCTCTCTCACACACACGCTCACCCTCTCTCACACACACACACAATCTCACCCTCTCTCACACACACACACACACACAATCTCACCATCTCTCACACCCACACACACAATCTCACCCTCTCTCACACACACACACAATCTCACGCTCTCTCTCTCACACACACACACACACACACACACAATCTCACCCTCTTGCTCACACACAATCTCACCCTCTCTCACTCACACACACGCAATCTCAGCCTCTCTCTCACACACACACACAATGTCAACCTCTCTCACACATAGGCACGCTCACATTCTCTCACACACACAAACACACACAATCTCACCCTCCCTCACACACACACAATCTCACCCTCTCTCACACACACACGCTCACCCTCTCACACACACACGCTCGCCCTCTCACACACACACACATACACACACACAATCTCACCCTCACACACACGCTCACCCTCTCTCTCAAACACACGATCAGCCTTTCTCTCACACACACGCTCACCCTCTCTCACACACACGCTCACCCTTCCCTCTCACACACACGCTCACCCTCTCTCTCAAACACACGATCAGCCTTTCTCTCTCTCACACACACGCTCACCCTCTCTCACACACACGCTCACCCTTCCCTCTCTCTCACACACACGCTCACCCTCTCTCACAGAAACGCTCACCCTCTCTCAGACACGCTCACCGTCTCTCACAGGAACACATACTCACCCTCTCACACACACGCTCAAACTCTCACACACACACTCACTCCCTCTCTCACACACACACGCTCACCCTCTCACACACACGAACGCTCACCCTCTTCTCACACACACACACTCACACTCTCTCACACACGCACGCTCACCCTCTCACACACGCACGCTCACCCATGCACTCTCACCCTCTCTCACACACACACAATCTCACCCTCCCTCACACACACACAATCTCACCCTCTCTCACACACGCACGCTCAACGTCTCTCTCACACACACACACAATCTCATCCTCTCTCACACACGCACGCTCAAACTCTCTCACACACAATCTCACCCTCTCTCACACACACGCAATCTCACCCTCTCTCACACACACACACAATCTCACCCTCTCTCACACACACATAATCTCACACTCTCTCACACATACACACTCACCTCTCTCACACACGCTCACCCTGTCTCACACACACACAAACTCACCATCTCTCTCACACACACACAATCTCACCCTCTCTCACACACACACAATCTCACCCTCTCTCACACACGCATGCTCACCCTCTCACACACACGCATGCTCACCCTCACACACACAAACATGCTCACCCACTCACACACGCACACTCACCCTCTCCCACACACGTACGCTCACCCTCTCTAACACACGCATGCTCACCCTCTCTCACACACACACACACTCACTGTTTCTCACACCCACACACACACACACATGCTCACCCTCTCTTACACACACACACTTACCCTCTATCACACTCACACACACCCTCTCTCACACACACACACAATCTCACCATCTCTCACACACACACAATCTCACCCTCCCTCACAGACACACTCTCACCCTCTCTCACACACACACACAATCTCGGCCTCTCTCACACACACACACACACACACACACACAATCTCACCCTCTCTCTCACACGCACACACGCGCACCCTCTCAAACAGACACACACACGCTCACCCTCTCACACACACACACGCTCACCTTCTCTCACACACACACGCATGCTCACCCTCTCTCACACATGCTCACCCTCTCACTCACACACAATCTCACTCTCTCTCACACACACATAATCTCACCCTCTCACACACACACAATCTCACCCTCTCACACACACACACAATCTCACCGTCTCAAACACATGCATGCTCAATCTCTCTCACACACAATCTCATCCTCTCTCACACACACACAATCTCACCCTCTCTCACACATACACACTCACCTCTCTCACAAACACACGCTCACCCTGTCTCACACACACACAAACTCACCATCTTTCTCACACACACAATCTCACCCTCTCTCACACACACACAATCTCACCCTCTCTCACACACAAATGCTCACCCTCTCACACACACGCATGCTCACCCTCACACACACACAAACATGCTCACCCTCTCTCACACACGCACACTCACCCTCTCCCACACACGTACGCTCACCCTCTCTAACACACACACTCTCACCCTCTCTCACACACACACAATCTCGGCCTCTCTCACACACACACAGACACGCGCACCCTCTCAAACAGACACACACACGCTAACCCTCTCTCTCTCACACACACACACGCTCACCTTCTCTCACACACACACGCACGCTCACCCTCTCTCACACATGCTCACCCTCTCGCTCACACACAATCTCACCCTCTCTCACACACACACAATCTCACCTTCTCTCACACACACACAATCTCACCCTCTCTCACACACACACAATCTCACCCTCTCACACACACACAATCTCACCCTCTCACACACACACACAATCTCACCCTCTCTCACACACACGCACAATCTCACCGTCTCAAACACACGGACGCTCACCCTCTCACACAACCTCACCCTCTCTCACACACACACACACACTCTCTCACACACGCACGCTCACCCTCTCACACACGCACGCTCACCCATGCACTCTCACCCTCTCTCACACACACACAATCTCACCCTCCCTCACACACACACAATCGCACCCTCTCTCACACACGCACGCTCACCCTCTCTCACACACACGCACACTCACCCTCTCTCTCACACACACGCACAAACGCTAACTGTCTCTCACACACACATGCACACTCTCTTTCTCTCTCACACGCTCATCCTCTCTCTCACAGTCACGCACACACGCTAACACCCTCCCACACACACATGCACTCTCTCTCTCTCACAAACATGCTAACCCCCTCTCACACACAAACACATGCTCACCCCTCTCACGCACACAGGCATGCACGCTCACCCTCTCACACACACGCACCCACGCTAACCGTCTCCCGCACACACATGCACACTCTCTCTCTCTCTCACAAACACGCTCACCCCCCCTCACACACACACACTCACCCTCTCTCCCACACACGCTCACCCTCTCTCACACACACACGCTCACCCACTCTCACACACACACACACACCATCTCTCGCACACACACACGATCACCATATCTCACACACACACACAATCCCACCCTCTCTCACACACACACAACCTCACCCTCTCTCACACACACACAATCTCACCCTCTCTCACACACACACAATCTCACCCTATCTCACACACACATACATCACCCTCTCTCACACACACACAATCTCACCCTCTCTCACACACACACACAATCTCACCTTCTCTCAGAGACACATACACAGTCACACCCTCTCTCTCACACACACACGCTCACCCTCTTTCACACACACACATCACCCTCTCTCATGCACACACAATCTCACTCTCCTCAAACACACACAATCGCACGCTGTCTCTCACACACGCACAATCTCACCCTCTCTCACATGCACGCTCTCCCTCTCTCTTACATGCACGCTCAACCTCTCTCATACACGCACGCTCACCCTCTCTCACACACGCATTCTCACCCTCTCTCACACACGCACGCGCACCCCCCTCTCACACACACGCACGCTCATCCTCTCTCACACACACACACACTCACCGTTTCTCACACCCACACACACACATGCTCACCCTCTCTTACACACACACACACTTACCCTCTGTCACACTCACACACACCCTCTCTCACACACACACACAATCTCACCATCTCTCACACACAATCTCACCCTCCCTCACACACACACTCTCACCCTCTCTCACATACACACAATCTCACCCTCTCACACACACAATCTCACCCTCTCTCACACGCACACACGCGCACCCTCTCAAACAGACACACACATGCTAACCCTCTCTCTCACACACACACACGCTCACCCTCTCTCACACACACACACGCACGCTCACCCTCTCTCACACATGCTCACCCTCTCTCACACATGCACACCCTCTCTCACACATGCTCACCCTCTCTCTCACACACAATCTCACCCTCTCTCATACACACAATCTCACCCTCTCTCACACACACAATCTCACCCTCTCTCAGACACACACACAATCTCACCCTCTCACACACACACACAATCTCACACACACACACAATCTCACCCTCTCTGACACACACGCACAATCTCACCGTCTCAAACACACGCACGCTCAACCTCTCTCTCACACAATCTCACCGACTCTCTCACTCAATCTCACCCTCTCTCACACACACACAATCTCTCCCTCTCTCACACACACACAATCTCACCCTCTCTCACACACACAATCTCACCCTCTCTCTCATACACGCTCACCCTCTCTCTCTCACACACACGCTCACCCACGGTTACACACACACACGCAATCTCACCCTCCTCTCACACACAATCTCACCCTCTCTCACACACACACACAATCTCACCCTCTCTCACACACACACACAATCTCACCGTCTCTCACACACACACAATTTCACCGTCTCTCACACACACACAATTTCACCCTCTCTCACACACACAATCTCACCCTAACTCACACACACACAATCTCACCCTCTCTCAAACACGCACAGAATCTCACCCTCTCTCACACACACACAATCTCACCCTCTCTCACACACACACAATTTCAGCCTCTCTCACACACACAATGTCACCCTCTCTAACACACACAAAATTACACCCTCTCTCAAAAACACACACACAATCTCACCATCTCTCACACGCACACACACAATCTCACCCTCTCTCATACACACACACACAATCTCACCTTTTCTCTCTCTCACACACACACACACTCACACACAATCTCACCCTCTCTCTCACACACACACACACACACACAATCTCACCCTCTGTCTCACACACACACACAATGTCACCCTCTCTCACACACACGCACGCTCACATTCTCTCACACACACACACACAATCTCACCCTCCCTCACACACACACAATCTCACCCTCTCTCTCACACACACGGTCACCCTCTCACACACACACACTCTCACCTTCTCACACACACACACATACACACGCACAATCTCACCCTCTCTCTCACACACACGCTCACCCTCTCTCTCTCACACACACGCTCACCCTCTCTCACAGACACGCACATCCTCTCTCACAGACACGTTTACCCTCTCTCACAGGCACACACGCTCACCCTCTCACACACACGCTCACCCACTCACACACACGATCACTCCCTCTCACACACACACACTCACCCTCTCACACACATGCTCACCCTCTCACGCACACAGGCACGCATGCTCACCCTCTCTCCCACACACACACACACACACACACACGCTAACCGTCTCCCGCACACACATGCACTCTCTCTCTTTCTCACAAACACACTCACCCCCTCTCACAAACACACACACATGCTCACCCTCTCTCTCTCACAAACACACTCACCCCCTCACACACACACACACACGCTCACCCCCTCACACACACACACTCACCCTCTCTCCCACACACACACTCACCCTCTCTCACACACACACGCTGACCCACTTTCACACACACACACACACACACACCATCTCTCGCACACACACACAATCACCGTATCTCACACACACACACAATCCCACCCTCTGTCACACACACACAATCTCACCCTATCTCACACACACACACATCACCCTCTCTCACACACACACAATCTCACGCTCTCTCACACACACACACAATCTCACCTTCTCTCACACACACACACACAGTCTCACCCTCTCTCTCACACACACACGATCACCCTCTTTCACACACACACATCACCCTCTCTCATGCACATACAATCTCACTCTCTCAAACACACACAATCGCACGCTGTCTCTCACATACGCACAATCGCACCCTCTCTCACATGCACGCTCTCCCTCTCCCTTACATGCACGCTCAACCTCTCTCACACATGCACGCTCACCCTCTCTCACACACGCATGCTCACCCTCTCACACACGCACGCTCACCCCCTCTCACACACACGCACACTCATCCTCTCTCACACACACACACACACTCACAGTTTCTCACACCCACACACACACATGCTCACCCTCTCATACACACACACACTTACCCTCTGTCACACTCACACACACCCTCTCTCACACACACACACAATCTCACCATCTCTCACACACACACAATCTCACCCTCCCTCACACACACACTCTCACCCTCTCTCCACACACACACAATCTCAGCCTCTCTCACACACACACAATCTCACCCTCTCTCACACACACACACGCGCACCCTCTCAAACAAACACACACACTAACACTCTCTCTCACACACACACACACTCACCCTCTCTCACACACACACGCACGCTCACCCTCTCTCACACATGCTCACCCTCTCTCACACACAATCTCACCCTCTCTCACACACACAATCTCACTCTCCCACACACACACACAATCTCACCCTCTCACACACACACACAATCTCACCCTCTCACACACACACACAATCTCACCCTCTCACACACACACACAATCTCACCCTCTCACACACACACAATCTCACCCTCTCTGACACACACGCACAATCTCACTGTCTCAAACACACGCACGCTCAACCTCTCTCTCACACAATCTCACCCTCTCTCACACACACACAATCTCACCATCTCTCACTCACACACACGCGCACCCTCTCAAACAGACACATTCGCTAACCCTCTCTCTCACACACACACACACGCTAACCCTCTCTCTCACACACACACACATGCTCACCCTCTCTCACACACACGCACGCTCACCCTCTCTCACACACACGCTCACCTTCTCTCACACACACATGCACGCTCACCCTCTATTACACACACACACACAATCTCACCCTCTCTCACACACACAATCTACCCTCTCTCACACACACAATCTCACCCTCTCTCACACACAGACAATCTCACCCTCTCTCTCACATACACACAACCTCACCCTCTCTCACACACACAATCTCACCCTAACTCACACACACACACAATCTCACCCTCTCTCACATACACACACAATCACACCCTCTCTCACACACGCACATTCACCCTCTCTCACACACACACACATGCTCACTTTCTGTTGCAATCACAATCTCACCCTCTCTCACACACACACAATCTCACCCTCTCTCACACACACACAATCTCACCCTCTCTCACACACACACAATCTCACCCTCTCTCTCACACACACACACACACACACACACACACACACACAATCTCACCCTCTCACACACACACAATCTCACACTCTCCCTCACACACTCACAATCTCACCCTCTGTCACACACTCACAAACTCACCCTCTCTCTCACACACACGCTCACCCACTCTCACACACACACATTACTATCTCTCACATACGCACGCTCACCCTCTCTCACACACGCACGCTCACCCCCTCTCTCTCACACACGTACGCACACACGCTAACCGTCTCTCACACACACATGCACACTCTCACTCACAAACACGCTCACCCCCCTCACACACACACACGCTGACCCACTCTCACACACACACACACCATCTCTCGCACACACACACAATCACCGTATCTCACACACACACACAATCCCACCCACTCTCACACACACACACAATCTCACCCTCTCTCACACACACGCAATCTCACCCTCTCTCACACACAAACACAATCTCACGCTCTCTCACACACACACACAATCTCACCCTCTCTCACACACGCATGCTCACCCTCTCTCACACACGCATGCTCACCGCCTCTCACACACACGCACGCTCATCCTCTCTCATACACACGCACGTTCACCCTCTCTCACACACATGCTCACCTTCTCTCACACACACATGCACGCTCACCCTCTATTACACACACACACACAATCTCACCCGCTCTCACAAACACAATCTACCCTCTCTCTCACACACACACAATCTCACCCTCTCTCTCCCATACACACAATCTCACCCTCTCTCACACACAATCTCACCCTAACTCACACACACACACACAATCTCACCCTCTCTCACACACACACAATCTCACCCTCTCTCTCACACACACACACACACACACACACACACACACACACACACACACACACACACACACACAATCTCACCGACTCACACACACACACACAATCTCACCCTCTCTCACACACACACATGCTCACCCTCTCTCACACACACACACGCTCACCCTCTCTCTCACACACACGCTCACCCACTCTCACACACACACATCACCCTCTCTCACATACGCACGCTCACCCACTCTCACACACGCACGCTCACCCCTTCTCTCTCACACACATACGCACAGACGCTAACCGTCTCTCACACACACATGCACACTCTCACTCACAAACACGCTACCCCCCTCACACACACACACGCTGACCCACTCTCACACACACACACACCATCTCTCGCACACACACACAATCACCGTATCTCACACACACACACAATCCCACCCTCTCTCACACACACACAATCTCACCCTCTCTCACACACACAATCTCACCCTCTCTCACACACACACACAATCTCACCCTCTCTCACACACACACAATCTCACCCTCTCTCTCACACACACACAGTCTCACCCTCTCTCTCACACACACACGCTCACCCTCTTTCACACACACACATCACCCTCTCTCACGCACACACAATCTCACCCTCTCTCACACACACACAATCTCACTCTCTCTCAAACACACACAATCGCACGGTGTCTCTCACACACGCACAATCGCACCCTCTCTCTCACATGCACGCTCTCCCTCTCTCTTACACGCACGCTCAACCTCTCTCACACACGCACGCTCACCCTCTCTCACACACGCATGCTCACCCTCTCACACACACGCACGCTCACCCCCTCTCACACACACGCACGCTCATCCTCTCTCATACACACTCACGCTCACCCTCTCTCACACACACGCACGCTCACCCTCTCTCACACACACGCACGCTCACCCTCTCTCACACACACATGCACGCTCACCCTCTATCTCACACACATACACACATGCTAACTGTCTCCCACACACACATCCACACCCTCTCTCTCTCACACACTTGCTCACCCTATCTCTCACATGCACGCTCACCCCCTCTCACACACACACATAGGCTCACACTCTCTCTCACACACACACACACTCACCCTCTCTGACACTCACACACACCCTCTCACACACACACACACTCACCGTTTCTCACACATATAAATGCTCACCGTCTCTCACTACCCTCACACGCCTCACTCACACACAGACGCTCACCCTCTCTCACACACACGCTCACCCTCTCTCACACACACACGCTCACCCACTGTTACACACACACACGCAATCTCACCCTCTCTCACACACACACAATCTCAGCCTCCCTCACACACACACAATCTCACCCTCTCTCACACACGCACGCTCACCCTCTCACACACACACGCACACTCACCCTCTCTCTCACACACACGCACAAACGCTAACTGTCTCTCACACACACATGCACTCTCTCTCTCTCTCTCACACGCTTACCCTCTCTCACACACACACGCTCACCCACATTTACACACACACACACGCAATCTCACCCTCTCTCACACACACACGCTCACCCACATTTACACACACACACGCAATCTCACCCTCTCTCACACACACACAATCTCACCCTCCCTCACACACACACAATCTCACCCTCTCTCTCACACACGCTCACCCTCTCTCTCTCACACACACGCTCACCCACGGTTACACACACACACGCAATCTCACCCTCCTCTCACACACAATCTCACCCTCTCTCACACACACACACAATCTCACCCTCTCTCACACACACACACAATCTCACCGTCTCTCACACACACACAATTTCACCCTCTCTCACACACACAATCTCACCCTAACTCACACACACACAATCTCACCCTCTCTCAAACACGCACAGAATCTCACCCTCTCTCACACACACACAATCTCACCCTCTCTCACACACACACAATTTCAGCCTCTCTCACACACACAATGTCACCCTCTCTAACACACACAAAATTACACCCTCTCTCAAAAACACACACACAATCTCACCATCTCTCACACGCACACACACAATCTCACCCTCTCTCATACACACACACACAATCTCACCTTTTCTCTCTCTCACACACACACACACTCACACACAATCTCACCCTCTCTCTCACACACACACACACACACACAATCTCACCCTCTGTCTCACACACACACACAATGTCACCCTCTCTCACACACACGCACGCTCACATTCTCTCACACACACACACACAATCTCACCCTCCCTCACACACACACAATCTCACCCTCTCTCTCACACACACGGTCACCCTCTCACACACACACACTCTCACCTTCTCACACACACACACATACACACGCACAATCTCACCCTCTCTCTCACACACACGCTCACCCTCTCTCTCACACACACGCTCACCCTCTCTCACAGACACGCACATCCTCTCTCACAGACACGTTTACCCTCTCTCACAGGCACACACGCTCACCCTCTCACACACACGCTCACCCTCTCACACACACGATCACTCCCTCTCACACACACACACTCACCCTCTCACACACATGCTCACCCTCTCACGCACACAGGCACGCATGCTCACCCTCTCTCCCACACACACACACACACACACACACACACGCTAACCGTCTCCCGCACACACATGCACTCTCTCTCTCTCTCACAAACACACTCACCCCCTCTCACAAACACACACACATGCTCACCCTCTCTCTCTCACAAACACACTCACCCCCTCACACACACACACACACGCTCACCCCCTCACACACACACACTCACCCTCTCTCCCACACACACACTCACCCTCTCTCACACACACACGCTGACCCACTCTCACACACACACACACACACACCATCTCTCGCACACACACACAATCACCGTATCTCACACACACACACAATCCCACCCTCTGTCACACACACACAATCTCACCCTATCTCACACACACACACATCACCCTCTCTCACACACACACAATCTCACGCTCTCTCACACACACACACAATCTCACCTTCTCTCACACACACACACACAGTCTCACCCTCTCTCTCACACACACACGATCACCCTCTTTCACACACACACATCACCCTCTCTCATGCACATACAATCTCACTCTCTCAAACACACACAATCGCACGCTGTCTCTCACATACGCACAATCGCACCCTCTCTCACATGCACGCTCTCCCTCTCCCTTACATGCACGCTCAACCTCTCTCACACATGCACGCTCACCCTCTCTCACACACGCATGCTCACCCTCTCACACACGCACGCTCACCCCCTCTCACACACACGCACGCTCATCCTCTCTCACACACACACACACACTCACAGTTTCTCACACCCACACACACACATGCTCACCCTCTCTTACACACACACACTTACCCTCTGTCACACTCACACACACCCTCTCTCACACACACACACAATCTCACCATCTCTCACACACACACAATCTCACCCTCCCTCACACACACACTCTCACCCTCTCTCCACACACACACAATCTCAGCCTCTCTCACACACACACAATCTCACCCTCTCTCACACACACACACGCGCACCCTCTCAAACAAACACACACACTAACACTCTCTCTCACACACACACACACTCACCCTCTCTCACACACACACGCACGCTCACCCTCTCTCACACATGCTCACCCTCTCTCACACACAATCTCACCCTCTCTCACACACACAATCTCACTCTCCCACACACACACACAATCTCACCCTCTCACACACACACACACAATCTCACCCTCTCACACACACACACAATCTCACCCTCTCACACACACACACAATCTCACCCTCTCACACACACACAATCTCACCCTCTCTGACACACACGCACAATCTCACTGTCTCAAACACACGCACGCTCAACCTCTCTCTCACACAATCTCACCCTCTCTCACACACACACAATCTCACCATCTCTCACTCACACACACGCGCACCCTCTCAAACAGACACATTCGCTAACCCTCTCTCTCACACACACACACACGCTAACCCTCTCTCTCACACACACACACACGCTCACCCTCTCTCACACACACGCACGCTCACCCTCTCTCACACACACGCTCACCTTCTCTCACACACACATGCACGCTCACCCTCTATTACACACACACACACAATCTCACCCTCTCTCACACACACAATCTACCCTCTCTCACACACACAATCTCACCCTCTCTCACACACAGACAATCTCACCCTCTCTCTCACATACACACAATCTCACCCTCTCTCACACACACAATCTCACCCTAACTCACACACACACACAATCTCGCCCTCTCTCACATACACACACAATCACACCCTCTCTCACACACGCACATTCACCCTCTCTCACACACACACACATGCTCACTTTCTGTTGCAATCACAATCTCACCCTCTCTCACACACACACAATCTCACCCTCTCTCACACACACACAATCTCACCCTCTCTCTCACACACACACACACACACACACACACACACACAATCTCACCCTCTCACACACACACAATCTCACACTCTCCCTCACACACTCACAATCTCACCCTCTGTCACACACTCACAAACTCACCCTCTCTCTCACACACACGCTCACCCACTCTCACACACACACATCACTCTCTCTCACATACGCACGCTCACCCTCTCTCACACACGCACGCTCACCCCCTCTCTCTCACACACGTACGCACACACGCTAACCGTCTCTCACACACACATGCACACTCTCACTCACAAACACGCTCACCCCCCTCACACACACACACGCTGACCCACTCTCACACACACACACACCATCTCTCGCACACACACACAATCACCGTATCTCACACACACACACAATCCCACCCACTCTCACACACACACACAATCTCACCCTCTCTCACACACACGCAATCTCACCCTCTCTCACACACAAACACAATCTCACGCTCTCTCACACACACACACAATCTCACCCTCTCTCACACACGCATGCTCACCCTCTCTCACACACGCATGCTCACCGCCTCTCACACACACGCACGCTCATCCTCTCTCATACACACGCACGTTCACCCTCTCTCACACACATGCTCACCTTCTCTCACACACACATGCACGCTCACCCTCTATTACACACACACACAATCTCACCCGCTCTCACAAACACAATCTACCCTCTCTCTCACACACACACAATCTCACCCTCTCTCTCCCATACACACAATCTCACCCTCTCTCACACACACAATCTCACCCTAACTCACACACACACACACAATCTCACCCTCTCTCACACACACACAATCTCACCCTCTCTCTCACACACACACACACACACACACACACACACACACACACACACACACACACACACACACACACACACACAATCTCACCGACACACACACACACACAATCTCACCCTCTCTCACACACACACATGCTCACCCTCTCTCACACACACACACGCTCACCCTCTCTCTCACACACACGCTCACCCACTCTCACACACACACATCACCCTCTCTCACATACGCACGCTCACCCACTCTCACACACGCACGCTCACCCCTTCTCTCTCACACACATACGCACAGACGCTAACCGTCTCTCACACACACATGCACACTCTCACTCACAAACACGCTACCCCCCTCACACACACACACGCTGACCCACTCTCACACACACACACACCATCTCTCGCACACACACACAATCACCGTATCTCACACACACACACAATCCCACCCTCTCTCACACACACACAATCTCACCCTCTCTCACACACACAATCTCACCCTCTCTCACACACACACACAATCTCACCCTCTCTCACACACACACAATCTCACCCTCTCTCACACACACACACAGTCTCACCCTCTCTCTCACACACACACGCTCACCCTCTTTCACACACACACATCACCCTCTCTCACGCACACACAATCTCACCCTCTCTCACACACACACAATCTCACTCTCTCTCAAACACACACAATCGCACGGTGTCTCTCACACACGCACAATCGCACCCTCTCTCTCACATGCACGCTCTCCCTCTCTCTCACACACACGCTCACCCACTCTCACACACACACATCACCCTCTCTCACATACGCATGCTCACCCACTCTCACACACGCACGCTCACCCCTTCTCTCTCACACACATACGCACAGACGCTAACCGTCTCTCACACACACATGCAGACTCTCACTCACAAACACGCTACCCCCCTCACACACACACACGCTGACCCACTCTCACACACACACACACCATCTCTCGCACACACACACAATCACCGTATCTCACACACACACACAATCCCACCCTCTCTCACACACACACAATCTCACCCTCTCTCACACACACAATCTCACCCTCTCTCACACACACACACAATCTCACCCTCTCTCACACACACACATGCTCACCCTCTCTCACACACACACACGCTCACCCTCTCTCTCACACACACGCTCACCCACTCTCACACACACACATCACCCTCTCTCACATACGCACGCTCACCCACTCTCACACACGCACGCTCACCCCTTCTCTCTCACACACATACGCACAGACGCTAACCGTCTCTCACACACACATGCAGACTCTCACTCACAAACACGCTACCCCCCTCACACACACACACGCTGACCCACTCTCACACACACACACACCATCTCTCGCACACACACACAATCACCGTATCTCACACACACACACAATCCCACCCTCTCTCACACACACACAATCTCACCCTCTCTCACTCACACAATCTCACCCTCTCTCACACACACACACAATCTCACCCTCTCTCACACACACACAATCTCACCCTCTCTCACACACACACACAGTCTCACCCTCTCTCTCACACACACACGCTCACCCTCTTTCACACACACACATCACCCTCTCTCACGCACACACAATCTCACCCTCTCTCACACACACACAATCTCACTCTCTCTCAAACACACACAATCGCACGGTGTCTCTCACACACGCACAATCGCACCCTCTCTCTCACATGCACGCTCTCCCTCTCTCTTACACGCACGCTCAACCTCTCTCACACACGCACGCTCACCCTCTCTCACACACGCATGCTCACCCTCTCACACACACGCACGCTCACCCCCTCTCACACACACGCACGCTCATCCTCTCTCATACACACTCACGCTCACCCTCTCTCACACACACGCACGCTCACCCTCTCTCACACACACGCACGCTCACCCTCTCTCACACACACATGCACGCTCACCCTCTATCTCACACACATACACACATGCTAACTGTCTCCCACACACACATCCACACCCTCTCTCTCTCACACACATGCTCACCCTATCTCTCACATGCACGCTCACCCCCTCTCACACACACACATAGGCTCACACTCTCTCTCACACACACACACGCTCACCCTCTCTGACACTCACACACACCCTCTCACACACACACACTCACCGTTTCTCACACATATAAATGCTCACCGTCTCTCACTACCCTCACACGCCTCACTCACACACAGACGCTCACCCTCTCTCACACACACGCTCACCCTCTCTCACACACACACGCTCACCCACTGTTACACACACACACGCAATCTCACCCTCTCTCACACACACACAATCTCAGCCTCCCTCACACACACACAATCTCACCCTCTCTCACACACGCACGCTCACCCTCTCACACACACACGCACACTCACCCTCTCTCTCACACACACGCACAAACGCTAACTGTCTCTCACACACACATGCACTCTCTCTCTCTCTCTCACACGCTTACCCTCTCTCACACACACACGCTCACCCACATTTACACACACACACACGCAATCTCACCCTCTCTCACACACACACGCTCACCCACATTTACACACACACACGCAATCTCACCCTCTCTCACACACACACAATCTCACCCTCCCTCACACACACACAATCTCACCCTCTCTCACACACGCACGCTCACCCTCTCTCACACACACGCACACTAACCCTCTCTCTCACACACATGCACACACGCTAACACCCTCTCACACACACACGCACTCCCTCTCTCTCACAAACATGCTAACCCCCTCTCACACACAAACACATGCTCACCCTCTCTCCCACACGCGCTCACCCTCTCTCACACACACACACACAAAATCCCACCCTCTCTCACACACAAACACAATCTCACCCTCTCTCACACACACACAATCTCACCCTCTCTCTCACACACACACACACAATCTCACCCTCTCTCACACACACACCCACTCACCCTCTTTCACACACACACATCACCCTCTCTCACACACACGCAATCTCACCCTCTCTCACACACAAACACAATCTCACGCTCTCTCACACACACACACAATCTCACCCTCTCTCACACACGCATGCTCACCCTCTCTCACACACGCATGCTCACCGCCTCTCACACACACGCACGCTCATCCTCTCTCATACACACGCACGTTCACCCTCTCTCACACACATGCTCACCTTCTCTCACACACACATGCACGCTCACCCTCTATTACACACACACACAATCTCACCCGCTCTCACAAACACAATCTACCCTCTCTCTCACACACACACAATCTCACCCTCTCTCTCCCATACACACAATCTCACCCTCTCTCACACACACAATCTCACCCTAACTCACACACACACAATCTCACCCTCTCTCACACACACACAATCTCACCCTCTCTCTCACACACACACACACACACACACACACACACACACACACACACACACACAATCTCACCGACTCACACACACACACACAATCTCACCCTCTCTCACACACACACATGCTCACCCTCTCTCACACACACACACGCTCACCCTCTCTCTCACACACACGCTCACCCACTCTCACACACACACATCACCCTCTCTCACATACGCACGCTCACCCACTCTCACACACGCACGCTCACCCCTTCTCTCTCACACACATACGCACAGACGCTAACCGTCTCTCACACACACATGCACACTCTCACTCACAAACACGCTACCCCCCTCACACACACACACGCTGACCCACTCTCACACACACACACACCATCTCTCGCACACACACACAATCACCGTATCTCACACACACACACAATCCCACCCTCTCTCACACACACACAATCTCACCCTCTCTCACACACACAATCTCACCCTCTCTCACACACACAATCTCACCCTCTCTCACACACACACACAATCTCACCCTCTCTCACACACACACAATCTCACCCTCTCTCACACACACACACAGTCTCACCCTCTCTCTCACACACACACGCTCACCCTCTTTCACACACACACATCACCCTCTCTCACGCACACACAATCTCACCCTCTCTCACACACACACAATCTCACTCTCTCTCAAACACACACAATCGCACGGTGTCTCTCACACACGCACAATCGCACCCTCTCTCTCACATGCACGCTCTCCCTCTCTCTTACACGCACGCTCAACCTCTCTCACACACGCACGCTCACCCTCTCTCACACACGCATGCTCACCCTCTCACACACACGCACGCTCACCCCCTCTCACACACACGCACGCTCATCCTCTCTCATACACACTCACGCTCACCCTCTCTCACACACACGCACGCTCACCCTCTCTCACACACACGCACGCTCACCCTCTCTCACACACACATGCACGCTCACCCTCTATCTCACACACATACACACATGCTAACTGTCTCCCACACACACATCCACACCCTCTCTCTCTCACACACATGCTCACCCTATCTCTCACATGCACGCTCACCCCCTCTCACACACACACATAGGCTCACACTCTCTCTCACACACACACACGCTCACCCTCTCTGACACTCACACACACCCTCTCACACACACACACACTCACCGTTTCTCACACATATAAATGCTCACCGTCTCTCACTACCCTCACACGCCTCACTCACACACAGACGCTCACCCTCTCTCACACACACGCTCACCCTCTCTCACACACACACGCTCACCCACTGTTACACACACACACGCAATCTCACCCTCTCTCACACACACACAATCTCAGCCTCCCTCACACACACACAATCTCACCCTCTCTCACACACGCACGCTCACCCTCTCACACACACACGCACACTCACCCTCTCTCTCACACACACGCACAAACGCTAACTGTCTCTCACACACACATGCACTCTCTCTCTCTCTCTCACACGCTTACCCTCTCTCACACACACACGCTCACCCACATTTACACACACACACACGCAATCTCACCCTCTCTCACACACACACGCTCACCCACATTTACACACACACACGCAATCTCACCCTCTCTCACACACACACAATCTCACCCTCCCTCACACACACACAATCTCACCCTCTCTCACACACGCACGCTCACCCTCTCTCACACACACGCACACTAACCCTCTCTCTCACACACATGCACACACGCTAACACCCTCTCACACACACACGCACTCCCTCTCTCTCACAAACATGCTAACCCCCTCTCACACACAAACACATGCTCACCCTCTCTCCCACACGCGCTCACCCTCTCTCACACACACACACACAATCCCACCCTCTCTCACACACAAACACAATCTCACCCTCTCTCACACACACACAATCTCACCCTCTCTCTCACACACACACACACAATCTCACCCTCTCTCACACACACACCCACTCACCCTCTTTCACACACACACATCACCCTCTCTCACCCACACACAATCTCACCCTCTCTCACACACACACAATCTCACTCTCTCTCAAACACACACAATCGCACGCTGTCTCTCACACAAGCACAATTGCACTTTCTCTCTTACATGCACGCTCTCCCTCTCTCTTACACGCACGCTCAACCTCTCTCACACACGCACGCTCACCCTCTCTCACTCACGCATGCTCACCCTCTCTCACACACGCACGCTCACCGCCTTTCACACACACGCATGCTCATCCTCTCTCATACACACACACGCTCACCCTCTCTCACACACACGCACGCTCACCCTCTCTCACACACACGCTCACCTTCTCTCACACACACATGCACGCTCACCCTCTATTACACACACACACACAATCTCACCCTCTCTCACACACACAATCTACCCTCTCTCACACACACACACAATCTCACCGTCTCTCACACACACACAATCTCACCCTCTCTCACACACACAATCTCACCCTCTCTCACACATACACACAATCTCACCCTCTCTCACACATACACACAATCTCACCCTAACTCACACACACACACACAATCTCACCCTCTCTCACATGCACACACAATCACACTCTCTCTCACAAATGCACATTCACACTCTCTCACACACACACACATGCTCACCCTCTGTTACAATCACAATCTCACCCTCTCTCACACACACACAATCTCACCCTCTCTCACACACACACACAATCTCACCCTCTATCACACACACACAATCTCACCCTCTATCACACACACACAATCTCACCCTCTCTCACACACACACACGCTCACCCTCTCTCACACACACACACGCTCACCCTCTCTCTCGCACACACAATCTCACCTACTCTCACACACTCACAATCTCACCCTCTCTCTCACACACACACACAATCTCACCCTCTCTCTCACACACACCCTCACCCACTCTCACACACACACATCACCCTCTCTCACATACGCACGCTCACCCTCTCTCACACACGCACGCTCACCCCCTCTCACACACACGCACGCTCACCCACTCTCACACACACACATCACCCTCTCTCACATACGCACGCTCACCCTCTCTCACACACGCACGCTCACCCCCTCTCTCTCACACACATACGCACACACGCTAACCGTCTCTCACACACACATGCACACTCTCACTCACAAACACGCTCACCCTCCTCACACACACACACGCTGACCCACTCTCACACACACACACACCATCTCTCGCACACACACACAATCACCGTATCTCACACACACACACAATCCCACCCTCTCTCACACACACACAATCTCACCCTCTCTCACACACACACAATCTCACCCTCTCTCACACACAAACACAATCTCACCCTCTCTCACACACGCATGCTCACCCTCTCTCACACACGCATGCTCACCCTCTCTCACACACGCATGCTCACCGCCTCTCACACACACGCACGCTCATCCTCTCTCATACACACGCACGCTCACCCTCTCTCACACACACGCTCACCTTCTCTCACACACACATGCACGCTCACCCTCTATTACACACACACACACACACACACACAATCTCACCCTCTCTCACACACACAATCTACCCTCTCTCACACACACACAATCTCACTGTCTCTCACACACAATCTCACCCTCTCTCACACACACACAATCTCACCCTCTCTCACACACGCACACTCACCCTCTCTCACACACACCCATGCTCGCCCTCTGTTGCAATCACAATCTCACCCCCTCTCACATACACACACAATCTCACCCTCTCTCACAAACACACAATCTCACCCTCTCTCTCTCACACACACACACACACACACACACACAATCTCACCCACTCACACACACACACACAATCTCACCCTCTCTCACACACACACATGCTCACCCTCTCTCACACACACACAATCTCACCCTCTCTCTCACACACACACACACACACACACACAGTCTCACCCTCTCTCTCACACACACACACGCTCACCCTCTTTCACACACATACATCACCCTCTCTCACGCACACACAATCTCACCCTCTCTCACACACACACAATCTCACTGTGTCTCTCACACACGCACAATCGCACCCTCTCTCTCACATGCACGCTCTCCCTCTCTCTTACACGCACGCTCAACCTCTCTCACACACGCACGCTCACCCTCTCTCACACACGCATGCTCACCCTCTCTCACACACGCACGCTCACCTCCTCTCACACACACGCACGCTCATCCTCTCTCATACACACGCACGCTCACCCTCTCTCACACACACGCACGCTCACCCTCTCTCACACACACGCACGCTCACCCTCTCTCACACACACATGCACGCTCAAACTCTCTCATACACACATGCACGCTCACCCTCTATCTCACACACATACACACATGCTAACCGTCTCCCACACACACATCCACACCCTCTCTTTCTCACACACATGCTCACCCTCTCTCACACGTACGCTAACCCGCTCTCACACACACACATAGGCTCACACTCTCTCTCACACACACACACACGCTCACCCTCTCTCACACTCACACACACCCTCTCACACACACACACACTCACCGTTTCTCACACATATAAATGCTCACCGTCTCTCACACACCCTCACACGCCTCACTCACACACAGACGCTCACCCTCTCTCACACACACGCTCACCCTCTCTTACACACACACGCTCACCCACTGTTACACACACACACGCAATCTCACTCTCTCTCACACACACAATCTACCCTCTCTCACACAAACACACAATCTCACCGTCTCTCACACATACAATCTCACCGTCTCTCACACACACACAATCTCACCCTCTCTCACACACACACACAATCTCCCGCTCTCTCACACACACAGATAATCTCACCCTCTCTCTCACATACACACAATCCCACCCTCTCTCACACACACAATCTCACCCTAACTCACACACACACAATCTCACCCTCTCTCAAACATGCATAGAATCTCACCCTCTCTCACACACACACAATCTCACCCTCTCTCACACACACACAATCTCACCCTCTCTCACACATACACAATCTCACCCTCTCTCGCACAGACACAATCACACCCTCTCTCACACACACACAATCTCAGCCTCTCTCACACACACACAATCTCAGCATCTCTCACACACACACAATCTCAGCCTCTCTCACACACACAAAATTTCACCCTCTCTCAAACACCCACACACAATCTCACCATCTCTCACACCCACACACACAATCTCACCCTCTCACACACACACACACACACACAATCTCACCCTCTGTCTCACACACACACACAATGTCACCCTCTCACACACACGCACGCTCACATTCTCTCACACACATGCACAATCTCACCCTCCCTCACACACACACAATCTCACCCTCTCTCACACACACACGCTCACCCTCTCACACACACACACTCTCACCCTCTCACACACACACACACATACACACGCACAATCTCACCCTCTCTCTCACACACGCTCACCCTCTCTCTCTCTCACACACACGCTCACCCTCTCTCACAGACACGCTCACCCTCTCTCACAGAAACGTTTACCCTCTCTCACAGGCACACACGCTCACCCTCTCACACACACACACTCACCCTCTCACACACACGATCACTCCGTCACACACACACACTCACCCTCTCACACACATGCTCACCCTCTCACGCACACAGGCACGCACGCTCACCCTCTCACACACATGCACCCACGCTAACCGTCTCCCGCACACACATGCACACTCTCTCACAAACACGCTCACCCCCCTCACACACACACACTCACCCTCTCTCCCACACACGCTCACCCTCTCTCACACACACACGCTCACCCACTCTCACACACACACACACACCATCTCTCGCACACACACACGATCACCATATCTCACACACACACACAATCCCACCCTCTCTCACACACACTTATCTCACCCTCTCCCACACACACACAATCTCACCCTCTCTCACACACACACAATCTCACCCTATCTCACACACACACACATCACCCTCTCTCACACACACACAATCTCACCCTCTCTCACACACACACACAATCTCACCTTCTCTCACACACACATACACAGTCTCACCCTCTCTCTCACACACACACGCTCACCCTCTTTCACACACACACATCACCCTCTCTCATGCACACACAATCTCACTCTCTCTCAAACACACAATCGCACGCTGTCTCTCACACACGCACAATCGCACCCTCTCACATGCACACTCTCCCTCTCTCTTACATGCACGCTCAACCTCTCTCACACACGCACGCTCACCCTCTCTCACACACGCATTCTCACCCTCTCTGACACATGCAAGCTCACCCCCTCTCACACACACACACTCACCGTTTCTCACACCCACACACACACACATGCTCACCCTCTCTTACACACACACACATATCCTCTGTCACACTCACACACACCCTCTCTCACACACACAATCTCACCATCTCTCACACACACACAATCTCACACTCCCTCACACACACACTCTCACCCTCTCTCACATACACACAATCTCACCCTCTCTCACACACACAATCTCACCCTCTCACACACACACACGCGCACCCTCTCAAACAGACTCACACACGCTAACCCTCTCTCACACACACACACGCTCACCCTCTCTCACACACACACGCACGCTCACCGTCTCTCACACATGCTCACACTCTCTCACACATGCTCACCCTCTCTCTCACACACAATCTCACCCTCTCTCACACACACAATCTCACCCTCTCTCACACACACAATCTCACCCTCTCTCACACACGCACAATCTCACCCTCTCACACACACACAATCTCACCCTCTCACACACACACACAATCTCACCTTCTCTGACACACACACACAATCTCACCGTCTCAAACACACGCATGTTCAGCCTCTCTCTCACACAATCTCACCCTCTCTCACTCAATCTCACCCTCTCTCACACACACACAATCTCACCCTCTCTCACACACACACAATCTCACACTCTCACACACACAATCAAACCCTCTCTCTCACACACGCTCACCCTCTTTCTCTCACACACACGCTCACCCACTGTTACACACACACACGCAATCTCACCCTCTCTCACACACACAATCTCACCCTCTCTCACACACACACACACAATCTCACCGTCTCTCACACACACACAATTTCACCCTCTCTCACACACACAATCTCCCGCTCTCTCACACACACAGACAATCTCACCCTCTCTCACATACACACAATCTCACCCTCTCTCTCACATACACACAATCTCACCCTATCTCACACACACAATCTCACCCTAACTCATACACACACAATCTCACCCTCTCTCAAACACGCACAGAATCTCACCCTCTCTCACACACACACAATCACACCCTCTCACACACACTCAATCTCAGCCTCTCTCACACACACAATGTCACCCTCTCTAACACACACAAAATTTCACCCTCTCTCAAAAACACACACACAATCTCACCTTTTCTCTCTCTCACACACACACACTCACACACACACACACACACACACACACACAATCTCACCCTCTCACACACACACACACACACACACACACAATCTCACCCTCTGTCTCACACACACACACACAATGTCACCCTCTCTCACACACACGCACGCTCACATTCTCTCACACACACACACACAATCTCACCCTCCCTCACACACACACAATCTCACCCTCTCTCTCACACACACGCTCACCCTCTCACACACACACACACATACACACGCACAATCTCACCCTCTCTCTCACACACACGCTCACCTTTTCTCTCAAACACACTATCAGCCTCTCTCTCTCTCATACACACGCTCACCCTCTCTCTCTCACACACACACGCTCACCCTCTCTCTCTCTCACACACACGCTCACCCTCTCTCACAGACAGGCTCACCCTCTCTCACAGACACGTTTACCCTCTCTCAGGCACACACGCTCACCCTCTCACACACACGATCACTCCCTCTCACACACACACACTCACCCTCTCACACACATGCTCACCCTCTCACGCACACAGGCACGCACGCTCACCCTCTCTCTCACACACACGCTAACCGTCTCCCGCACACACATGCACACTCTCTCTCTCTCACAAACACACTCACCCCCTCTCACAAACACACACACATGCTCATCCTCTCTCTCTCACAAACACACTCACCTCCTCTCACACACACACGCTCACCCCCCTCACACACACACACTCACCCTCTCTCCCACACACACACTCACCCTCTCTCACATACACACGCTGACCCACTCTCACACACACACACAATCTCTCGCACACACACACAATCACCGTATCTCACACACACACACAATCCCACCCTCTGTCACACACACACAATCTCACCCTATCTCACACACACACACATCACCCTCTCTCACACACACACAATCTCACGCTCTCTCACACACACACACAATCTCACCTTCTCTCACACACACACACACAGTCTCACCCTCTCTCTCACACACACACGATCACCCTCTTTCACACACACACATCACCCTCTCATGCACACACAATCTCACTCTCTCTCAAACACACACAATCGCACGCTGTCTCTCACACACGCACAATCGCACCCTCTCTCACATGCACGCTCTCCCTCTCCCTTACATGCACGCTCAACCTCTCTCACACACGCACGCTCACCCTCTCTCACACACGCATGCTCACCCTCTCACACACGCACGCTCACCCCCTCACACACACGCACGCTCATCCTCTCTCACACACACACACACACAATAACCATTTCTCACACCCACACACACACATGCTCACCCTCTCTTACACACATACACACACTGACCCTCTGTCACACACACACACCCTCTCTCACACACACACACAATCTCACCATCTCTCACACACACACAATCTCACCCTCCCTCACACACACACAATCTCAGCCACTCTCACACACACACACAATCTCACCCTCTCTCACTCACACACACGCGCACCCTCTCAAACAGACACACATGCTAACCCTCTCACACACACAAACACGCTCACCCTCTCTCACACACACACGCACGCTCACCCTCTCTCACACATGCTCACCCTCTCACACATAATCTCACCCTCTCTCACACACACACGCACGCTCGCCCTCTCTCACACACACGCTCACCTTCTCTCACACACACATGCACGCTCACCCTCTATTACACACACACACACAATCTCACCCTCTCTCACACACACAATCTACCCTCTCTCACACACAGAAAATCTCACCCTCTCTCTCACATACACACAATCTCACCCTCTCTCACATACACAATCTCACCCTAACTCACACACACACAATCTCACCCTCTCTCACATACACACACAATCACACCCTCTCTCACACACGCACATTCACCCTCTCTCACACACACACACATGCTTACCCTCTGTTACAATCACAATCTCACCCTCTCTCACACACACACAATCTCACCCTCTCTCACACCCACAATCTCACCCTCTCTCACACACACACAATCTCACCCTCTCTCACACACACACAATCTCACCCTCTCTCACACACACACAATCTCACCCTCTCTCTCACACACACACACACACACAATCTCACCCTCTCACACACACACACAATCTCACACTCTCTCTCACACACTCACAATCTCACCCTCTCTCACACACTCACAATCTCACCCTCTCTCACACACTCACAATCTCACCCTCTCTCTCACACACACGCTCACCCACTCTCACACACACACATCACCCTCTCTCACATACGCACGCTCACCCTCTCGCACACACGCACGCTCACCCCCTCTCTCTCACACACATACGCACACACGCTAACCGTCTCTCACACACACATGCACACTCTCACTCACAAACACGCTCACCCCCCTCACACACACACACACGCTGACCCACTCTCACACACACCATCTCTCGCACACACACACAATCATCGTATCTCACACACACACACAGTCCCACCCTCTCTCACACACACACAATCTCACCCTCTCTCACACACACGCAATCTCACCCTCTCACACACACACACAATCTCACCCTCTCTCACACACGCATGCTCACCCTCTCTCACACACGCATGCTCACCGCCTCTCACACACACGCACGCTCATCCTCTCTCATACACACGCACGCTCACCCTCTCTCACACACACGCTCACCTTCTCTCACACACACATGCACGCTCACCCTCTATTACACACACACACAATCTCACCCTCTCTCACACACACAATCTACCCTCTCTCTCACACACACACAATCTCACCCTCTCTCTCACATACACACAATCTCACCCGCTCTCACACACACAATCTCACCCTAACTCACACACACACACAATCTCACCCTCGCTCACACACACACACACACACACACACACAATCTCACCCACTCACACACACACACAATCTCACCCTCTCTCACACACACACATGCTCACCCTCTCTCACACACACACACGCTCACCCTCTCTCTCACACACACACACAATCTCACCCTCACTCTCACACACACGCTCACCCACTCTCACACACACACATCACCCTCTCTCACATACGCACGCTCACCCTCTCTCACACACGCACGCTCACCCCCTCTCTCTCACACATATACGCACACACGCTAACCGTCTCTCACACACACATGCACACTCTCACTCACAAACACGCTCACCCCCCTCACACACACACACGCTGACCCACTCTCACACACACACACACCATCTCTCGCACACACACACAATCACCGTATCTCACACACACACACAATCCCACCCTCTCTCTCACACACACACAATCCCACCCTCTCTCACACACACACAATCTCACCCTCTCTCACACACACACAATCTCACCCTCTCTCACACACACACACAATCTCACCCTCTCTCACACACACACAATCTCACCCTCTCTCTCACACACACACGCTCACCCTCTTTCACACACACACATCACCCTCTCTCACACACAATCTCACTCTCTCTCAAACACACACAATCGCACAGTGTCTCTCACACACGCACAATCGCACCCTCTCTCTCACATGCACGCTCTCCCTCTCTCTTACACGCACGCTCAACCTCTCTCACACACGCATGCTCACCCTCTCTCACACACGCACGCTCACCCCCTCTCACACACACGCACGCTCATCCTCTCTCATACACACACACGCTCACCCTCTCTCACACACACGCACGCTCACCCTCTCTCACACACACATGCACGCTCACCCTCTATCTCACACACATACACACATGCTAACCGTCTCCCACACACACATCCACACCCTCTCTCTCTCACACACATGCTCACCCTATCTCTCACATGCACGCTCACCCCCTCTCACACACACACATAGGCTCACACTCTCTCTCACAAACACACACACGCTCACCCTCTCTCACACTCACACACACCCTCTCACACACACACACACTCACCGTTTCTCACACATATAAAAGCTCACCGTCTCTCACACACCCTCACATGCCTCACTCACACACAGACGCTCACACTCTCTCACACACACGCTCACCCTCTCTCACACACACACGCTCACCCACTGTTACACACACACACGCAATCTCACCTTCTCTCACACACACAATCTACCCTCTCTCACACACACAAAATCTCACCGTCTCTCACACACACACAATCTCACCGTCTCTCACACGCCCACAATCTCACCCTCTCACACACACACACAATCTCCCGCTCTCTCACACACACAATCTCACCCTCTCTCTCACATACACACAATCCCACCCTCTCTCACACACACAATCTCACCCACACACACACACAATCTCACCCTCTCTCACACACACACGCTCACCCTCTCACACACACACACTCTCACCCTCTCACACACACACACACGCACAGTCTCACCCTCTCACACACACGCGCACCTTTTCTCTCAATCACACGATCAGCCTCTCTCTCTCTCACACACACGCTCACCCTCTCACACACACGCTCACCCTCTCTCTCTCTCACACACATGCCCACCCTCTCTCACAGACACGCTCACCCTCTCTCACAGACACGTTTACCCTCTCTCACAGGCACACACGCTCACCCTCTCACACACACGCTCACCCTCTCTCACAGACACGCTCACCCTCTCTCACAGACACGTTTACCCTCTCTCACAGGCACACACGCTCACCCTCTCACACACACGCTCACCCTCTCACACACACGATCACTCCCTCTCACACACACACACTCACCCTCTCACACACATGCTCACCCTCTCACGCACACAGGCACGCACGCTCACCCTCTCTCTCACACACACGCACACACGATAACCGTCTCCCGCACACACATGCACACTCTCTCTCTCTCACAAACAGGCTCACCCCCTCTCACACACACACACACACCCTCTCTCCCACACATGCTCACCCTCTCTCACACACACACGCTGACCGACTCTCACACACACACACACACCATCTCTCGCACACACACAATCACCGTATCTCACACACACACACAATCCCACCCTCTCTCACACACACACACAATCTCACCCTCTCTCACACACACACACAATCTCACCCTCTCTCACACACACACAATCTCACCCTATCTCACACACACACACATCACCCTCTCTCACACACACACACAATCTCACCCTCTCTCACACACACACACAATCTCACCTTCTCTCACACACACACACACAGTCTCACCCTCTCACACACACACGCTCACACTCTTTCACACACACACATCACCCTCTCTCATGCACACACAATCTCACTCTCTCTCAAACACACACAATCGCACGCTGTCTCTCACACACGCACAATCGCACCCTCTCTCACATGCACGCTCTCCCTCTCTCTTACATGCACGCTCAACCTCTCACACATGCACGCTCACCCTCTCTCACACACGCATGCTCACCCTCTCTCACACACGCAGGCTCACCCCCTCTCACACACACGCACGCTCATCCTCTCTCTCACACACACACACTCACCGTTTCTCACACCCACACACACACACATGCTCACCCTCTCTTACACACACACACACTTACCCTCTGTCACACTCACACACACCCTCTCTCACACACACACAATCTCAACATCTCTCACACACACACAATCTCACCCTCTCTCACACACACACAATCTCACCCTATCTCACACACACACACATCACCCTCTCTCACACACACACACAATCTCACCCTCTCTCACACACACACACAATCTCACCTTCTCTCACACACACACACACACAGTCTCACCCTCTCACACACACACGCTCACACTCTTTCACACACACACATCACCCTCTCTCATGCACACACAATCTCACTCTCTCTCAAACACACACAATCGCACGCTGTCTCTCACACACGCACAATCGCACCCTCTCTCACATGCACGCTCTCCCTCTCTCTTACATGCACGCTCAACCTCTCACACATGCACGCTCACCCTCTCTCACACACGCATGCTCACCCTCTCTCACACACGCACGCTCACCCCCTCTCACACACACACACGCGCACCCTCTCAAACAGACACACACACGCTAACCCTCTCTCACACACACACACGCTCACCCTCTCTCACATACACACGCACGCTCACCCTCTCTCACACATGCTCACCCTCTCTCACACATGCTCACCCTCTCTCTCACACACAATCTCACCCTCTCTCACACACACAATCTCACCCTCTCTCACACACACACAATCTCACCCTCTCACACACACGCACACAATCTCACCCTCTATGACACACACGCACAATCTCACCGTCTCAAACACACGCACGCTCAAACTCTCTCTCACACAATCTCACCCTCTCTCACACACACAATCTCACCCTCTCTCTCACACACGCTCACCCTCTCTCTCTCACACACACGCTCACCCTCTCTCACACACACACATCACCCTCTCTCACACACACAATCTCACCCTCTCTCACACATACACAATCTCACCCTCTCTCACACACACACACAATCTCACCCTCTCTCACACACACATGCTCACCCTCTCTCACACACACACGCTCACCCTCTCTCACACACACACGCTCACCCTCTCTCACACAATCTCACCATCTCTCACACCCACACACACAATCTCATCCTCTTTCTCACACACACACACACACAATCTCACACTCTCTGTCTCACACACACATGCACACACAATCTCACCCTCTCTCTCACACACAATCTCACCCTCTCTCACTCTCACACACACAATCTCAGCCTCTCTCGCACACACACACACAATCTCACCCTCTCTCACACACACGCACGCTCACATTCTCTCACACACACAAACACACACAATCTCACCCTCCCTCACACACACAAAATCTCACGCTCTCTCACACACACACGCTCACCCTCTCACACATACATGCTCACCCTCTCACACACACACATACACACACACACATACACACACACAATCTCACCCTCTCTGTCACACACACGCTCACCCTCTCTCACACACACGCTCACCCTCTCTCACAGACACGCTCACCCTCTCTGAGACACGCTCACCCTCCCTCACAGGAACACATGCTCACCCTCACACACACGCTCAAACTCTCACATACACGCTCACTCCCTCCCTCACACACACACGCTCACCCTCTCTCACACATACGCACACTCACCCTCTCTCTCACACACACGCACAAACGCTAACTGTCTCTCACACACACATGCACACTCTCTCTCTCTCTCAAACGCTCACCCTCTCTCTCACACACACGCACAACGCTAACCGTCTCTCACACACACATGCACATTCTCTCTCTCACAAACACGCTAACCCCCTCTCACACACACACACATGCTCACCCTCTCTCCCACACGCGCTCACCCTCGCTCACACAGAAACAATCTCACCCTCTCACACACACACACCCTCTCTCACACACATGCACGGTCACCCTCTCTCACACACACACAATCTCACCCTCTCTCACACACACACAATCTCACTGTCTCACACACACACAATCTTATCCTGTCTCACACACAGGCACAATCTCACCCTCTTTCTCACACACAGTCACAATCTCACCCTCTTTCTCACACCACACAATCTCAAACACTCTCTCACACGCACGCACACACGCTCACACTCTCTCACATACACATGCACACCCTCTCACATGCACCCTAACACCTCTCTCACACACGCACACAAACCCTCTCACACACATGCTTATCCTCTCTCACACACACACAATCTCACCCTCTCTCACACACACACACAATCTCACACTCTCTCACACACACACAATCTCACCGTCTCAAACACACGCACGCTCAATCTCTCTCACACACAATCTCACCCTCTCTCACACACACACAATCTCACCCTCTCACACACACACAATCTCACCCTCTCTCACACACAGTCAATCTCACCCTCTCTCACACACAAACAATCTCACCCTCTCTCACACACACGCACAATCTCACCCTCTCCCTCACATGCACACTCTTGCTCTCTCACATGCACGCTCACCCACTCACACACACGCTCACCCTCTCTCACACACGCACGCTCACCCTCTCTCACACACGCACACTCACCCTCTCTCACATACACACATGCTCACCCTCTCTCACACACACGCACGCTCACCCTCTCACACACACGCACGCTCACCCTCTCACACATACGCACGCTCACGCTCTCTCACACACACACGCATGCTCACCGTCTCTCACACGCACGCACGCTCACCCTCTCTCACACACGTACACTCACCCTCTCACACATACGCACGCTCACCCTCTCTCACACACATGCACATATGCTAACCGTCTCTCACACACACATGCACACTCTCTCTCTCTCACACACACACTCACCCGCTCTCTCACACACAGGCACAATCTCACCCTCTCTCTCACACACAGGCACAATCTCACCCTCTTTCTCACACCACACAATCTCACACTCTCTCTCACATGCACGCACACATGCTAACCATCTCTCACAGACACACGCTCACCCTCTCTCACACACACACAATCTCACCCTCTCTCAGACACACACACAATCTCACCCTCTCTCACACACACGCTCACCCTCTCTCTCACACACATGCTCACCCTCTCTCTCTCATACACACGCTCACCCTCTCTCTCTCACACACACGCTCACCCTCTCTCTCACACACATGCTCACCCTCTCACAAAACGCTCACCTTCTCTCTCTCACACACACGTTCACCCTCTCTCACACACGCACGCTCACCCTCTCTCTCACACACACAAGCTCACCCTCTCTCACACACACACGCACACCCTCTCTCACACACACACGCACAGCCTCTCTCACACACACACGCTCACCCTCTCTCTCACACATATACACGCTCACACTCTCTCAGACACAGACACAGACACGCTCACCCTCTCTCACAGACACACATATGCTCACCCTCTCTCGCACACACACACGCTCACTCTCTCTCGCACACACACACGCTCACCCTGTCTCACACACACACACGCTCACGCTCTCTCTCACACACATGCTCACGCTCTCTCTCACACACACGCTCACTTTCTCTCTCACACACACTCGCTCACCCTCTCTCTCACACACGCATAATCTCACCCTCTCGCTCACACACAATCTCACCCTCTCGCTCACACACAATCTCACCCTCTCTCATACACACACAATCTCACCCTCTCTCACACACACACAATCTCACCCTCTCTCACACACACACAATCTCACCCTGTCTCACACACACACTCAACATCTCTCACACATACACACACACAATCTCACCCTCTCCCACACACACATGCTCACCCTCTCTCACACACGCACACTCACACTCTCTCACATGCATACGATCACCCTCTCTCACACACGCACGCTCACCCTCACACACACACACATGCTCACCCTCTCTCACACACGCACACTCACCCTCTCCCACACACGTACGCTCACCCTCTCTCACACACGCACGCTCATGCTCTCTCACACACGCACACACCCTCTCTCTCACACACACACACTCACCGTTTCTCACACCCACACACAAACACATGCTCACCCTCTCTTACACACACACACTTACCCTCTGTCACACACACACACAATCTCAACCTCTCTCACACACACACAATCTTACCCTCTCTCACACACGCACACAACCTCTCTCACACACAATCTCACCCTCTCACACACACAATTTCACCCTCTCTCACACACACACATGCTCACCCTCTCACACACACACACAATCTCACCCTCTCTCACACACATGCACAATCTCACCCTCTCTCACACACACAATCTCACCCTCTCTCACACACACAATCTCACCCTCTCCCTCTCACATGCACGCTCACCCACTCACACACACATGCTCACCCTCTCTCACACACGCACGCTCACCCTCTCTCACACACGCACGCTCACCCTCTCTCACACACATGCACGCTCACCCTCTCTCACACACACGCACGCTCACCCTCTCTCACACACGCACGCTCACCCTCTCTCACACACGCACGCTCACCCTCTCTCACACACGCACGCTCACCCTCTCTCACACACACACGGTCACCCTCTCTCACACACATGCACGCTCACCCTCTCAGACACGCACGCTCACCCTCTCTCACACACACACGCTGACCCTCTCTCACACACGCACGCTCACCCTCTCACACATAGCACGCTCACGCTCTCTCACACACACACGCACATACGCTAACCGTCTCTCACACACACATGCACACTCTCTCTCTCTCACACACACGCTCACCCTCTCTCTCACACACAGGCACATTCTCACCCTCTCTCACACACACACACAATCTCACCCTCTCTCACACACACACACGCTCACCTGCTCTAACACACACACGCTCACCCGCTCTCACACACACACGCACGCTCACCCTCTCTCACACACACGCATGCACACCCTCTCTCTCACACGCACCCTAACACTCTGTCACACACGCACGCACACCCTCTCTCACATACACTCACCCTCTCTCTCACACACGCACAATCTCACCATCTCTCGCACACACACAATCTCACCCTCTCTCACACACACACACATTCTCACCCTCTCTCACACACACACACAATCTCACCCTCTCCCACACACGCATGCTCACCCTCTCACACACACGCATGCTCACTCTCTCACACACACACACACACACGCTCACCCTCTCTCACACACGCACACTCACACTCTCTCACACACATACGATCACCCTCTCTCACACACGCACGCTCACGCTCTCTCACACATGCACACACCCTCTCTCAAACACACACTCACCGTTTCTCACACCCACACACACACACATGCTCACCCTCTCTTACACGCACACACGCTTACCCTCTGTCACACTCACACACACCCTGTCTCATACACACACACAATCTCACCATCTCTCACACACACAATCTCACCCTCGCTCACACACACACTCTCACCCTCTCTCACACACACACAATCTCAGCCTCTTTCACACACACACACACAATCTCACCCTCTCTCACACACACACACACGCGCACCCTCTCAAACAGACACACACAATCTGACCCTCTCTCTCACACACACAATCTCACCATCTCTCACACACACAATCTCACCCTCCCTCACACACACACTCTCACCCTCTCACACACACACATGCGCTCCCTCGCAAACAGACACACACACGTTAACCCTCTCTCTCACACACACACACGCTCACCCTCTCTCACACACACACGCTCACCGTCTCTCACACATGCTCACCCTCTCTCTCACGCACAATCTCACCCTCACACACACACACAATCTCACCCTGACTCACACACACGCTCAACGTCTCTCACACACACACACAATCTCACCCTCTCTCACACACGCACGCTCAATCTCTCTCACACACAATCTCACCCTCTCTCACACACAATCTGACCCTCTCTCACACACACACAATCTCACCCTCTCTCACACACACACAAGCTCACCCTCACACACACACACACACACGCTCACCCTCTCCCACACACGTACGCTCACCCTCTCTCACACACGCACGCTCAAGCTCTCTCACACACACCCTCTCTCACACACACACACACTCACCGTTTCTCACACCCACACACACACATGCTCACCCTCTCTTACACACACACACACTTACCCTCTGTCACACTCACACACACCCTCTCTCACACACACACACAATCTCACCATCTCTCACACACACAATCTCACCCTCCCTCACACACGCACTCTCACCCTCTCTCACACACACATGCGCACCCTCGCAAACAGACACACACATGCTAACCCTCTCTCACACACACACACGCTCACCCTCTCTCACACACACACGCTCACCGTCTCTCACATATGCTCACCCTCTCTCTCACACACAATCTCACCCTCTCTCACACACACAAAATCTCACCCTCTCACACACACACACAATCTCACCCTCTCACACACACACACACAATCTCACCCTCTCACACACACACACAATCTCACCCTCTCACACACACACACAATCTCACACTCTCTCACACACACACAATCTCACCGTCTCAAACACACGCACGCTCAATCTCTCTCACACACAATCTCACCCTCTCTCACACACACACAATCTCACCCTCTCACACACACACAATCTCACCCTCTCTCACACACAGTCAATCTCACCCTCTCTCACACACAATCTCACCCTCTCTCACACACACGCACAATCTCACCCTCTCCCTCACATGCACACTCTTGCTCTCTCACATGCACGCTCACCCACTCACACACACGCTCACCCGCTCTCACACACGCACGCTCACCCTCTCTCACACACGCACGCTCACCCTCTCTCACACACATGCACGCTCACCCTCTCTCACATACACACATGCTCACCCTCTCTCACACACACACGCACGCTCACCCTCTCTCACACACATGGACGCTCATCCTCTCACACATACGCACGCTCACGCTCTCTCACACACACACGCATGCTCACCGTCTCTCACACGCACGCACGCTCACCCTCTCTCACACACGCACGCTCACCCTCTCACACATACGCACGCTCACCCTCTCTCACACACATGCACATATGCTAACCGTCTCTCACACACACATGCACACTCTCTCTCTCTCACACACACGCTCACCCGCTCTCTCACACACAGGCACAATCTCACCCTCTCTCTCACACACAGGCACAATCTCACCCTCTTTCTCACACCACACAATCTCACACTCTCTCTCACATGCACGCACACATGCTAACCGTCTCTCACACACACATGCACACCCTCTCTCACACGCACCCTACCACCTCTCTCACACACGCACACACCCTATCTCACACACGCTCACCCTCTCTCACAGACACACGCTCACCCTCTCTCACACACACACAATCTCACCCTCTCTCAGACACACACACAATCTCACCCTCTCTCACACACACGCTCACCCTCTCTCTCTCACACACATGCTCACCCTCTCTCTCTCATACACACGCTCACCCTCTCTCTCTCACACACACGCTCACCCTCTCTCTCACACACATGCTCACCCTCTCACAAAACGCTCACCTTCTCTCTCTCACACACACACGCTCACCCTCTCTCACACACGCACGCTCACCCTCTCTCTCACACACACAAGCTCACCCTCTCTCACACACACATGCACACCCTCTCTCACACACACACGCACACCCTCTCTCACACACACACGCTCACCCTCTCTCTCACACATATACACGCTCACACTCTCTCAGACACAGACACAGACACGCTCACCCTCTCTCACAGACACACATATGCTCACCCTCTCTCACACACAAACATGCTCACTCTCTCTCGCACACACACACGCTCACCGTCTCACACACACACACACGCTCACGCTCTCTCTCACACACACACTCACTTTCTCTCTCACACACACTCGCTCACCCTCTCTCTCACACACGCATAATCTCACCCTCTCGCTCACACACAATCTCACCCTCTCGCTCACACACAATCTCACCCTCTCTCACACACACACAATCTCACCCTCTCTCACACACACACAATCTCACCCTCTCTCACACACACACAATCTCACCCTGTCTCACACACACTCAACATCTCTCACACACCCACACACACATGCTCACCCTCTCTCACACATGCACACTCACAATCTCTCACACGCATACGATCACCCTCTCTCACACACGCACGCTCACCCTCACACACACACATGCTCACCCTCTCTCACACACGCACACTCACCCTCTCCCACACACGTACGCTCACCCTCTCTCACACACGCACGCTCAAGCTCTCTCACAAACGCACACACCCTCTCTCTCACACACACACACTCACCGTTTCTCACACCCACACACACACACATGCTCACCCTCTCTTACACACACACACTTACCCTCTGTCACACACACACACAATCTCAACCTCTCTCACAC